>CANNZV010003035.1:0-75444 GCA_947561585.1 Caprella mutica
CTATAGGTATTACCGTAAATATACTGAGAGTATAGCCACACTATAGGTATTAACGTAAATATACTGAGAGTATAGCCACACTATAGGTATTACCGTAAATTTATTTACGAGTATAGCCACACTATAGGTATTACCGTAAATTTATTTACGAGTATAGCCACACTGTAGGTACATATAATCTATCATTGGATAGAGCTATACTGTACACTAGTATATTTTGTATATTGTTCTGGAATATCTGGCCTACAGATACATAACTGTGTTATTATTTTATAGCATAATATACTAATATATATTGCCTGGGCCGTTAGTATAATATTATTTAATAGTATGTTGTATAATTTTATTTCCATTATGTGCCTGGGCTACTAGTAAACTATTATTTTCTACCTTGTTATAGTATGTTGTATCTTGCTTGGGCCACTAGTATGTTACTGTGGTATATTATAAGAGGTATGTGGCCGTATACCCCTCTACTTCTCCCTTATCTCCTTACATGCTTTAGTTCCTTAGTATCTTCTCTACGATAGGAGAAGAGTGTTGCTGAGATAGAAAATAAATAACATGGAGATATAATATTAATATACTACAGGCACTTGAAATATGAATCCAAAATCAATTAGGGACGGGAACTAGGAAGGGAGTATTTGGATCGGTTCCTAGTTCACGTCCCTAAATGAAATAGGGACGTGAACTAGGAAGGGAGTATTTGGATCGGTTACTAGTCCACGTCCCTAAATGAAATAGGGACGTGAACTAGGAAGGGGGTATTTGGATCGGTTCCTAGTTCACGTCCCTAAATGAAATAGGGACGTGAACTAGGAAGGGAGTATTTGGATCGGTTACTAGTCCACGTCCCTAAATGAAATAGGGACGTGAACTAGGAAGGGGGTATTTGGATCGGTTACTAGTTCACGTCCCTAAATGAAATAGGGACCTGAACTAGGAAGGGGGTATTTGAATCGGTTACTAGTTCACGTCCCTAAATGAAATAGGGACGAGAACTAGGAAGGGAGTATTTGGATCGGTTCCTAGTTCACGTCCCTAAATGAAATAGGGACGTGAACTAGGAATTTACCTTCTACAACCGTCTGTCCTTTTCATAACCCTAAATATACTCAAAGTATAGCCAAACTATACTTCTACAAAGTATAACGAATTTAAAGTACTGAATAAAATATGGATGAATTGTCACAAAAAAGCTGCCCGGTGTACTAACCGAGGGCTGTGATTCTCTGCTAGTTGAAATAGAAATTTTTTCACATACAGGTGCAACATTTATCTCTCTACATACAAACACTATTCTTACTCTCTTATCTATACAGTTTCTACTGAGTGATCAGCTGATTACATAGACTGTATAAGAAGAAATGACACTATATTTATCATTAGTTATAACCTATATTAGCTATGGCCTTATTATATTATTGTGTCACTATACCCGAGGCTATAGAACATTATTATTGCCATTAACAACTCTTTGCAACTTGTTGTGTTGAACAACAAATCTATTCCCTTTTTGATTGAAATTAATTGGCTTGGGTAACTGTAATTTTCTTTTATAACAATATTTTACTAATGTAATGATATAGTTTTGATATCCATATATTATTATTTTATCATTAATTAAAGAATAATAAAACAATGAAGATATCATTTTATCGATGGCCTAGTTATAAATAACAGTAATGGTTCCACTAGACTCATCGCATGTTCTTCTTTCTAACTATTAATACCTACCTCTAATAATCTAATTCATTTAATGGTAGTTCATGGTTTGATATTTTAAAGACCTCAAGCTGACATCGAAAAGAAGATTCTGTATGCTTTCTATAAGCTAACTAATAATCACTTTAATAATCTAGTCAATTATGTATATCCTCATTACTTTCAATTGTACGGTGAATTTAGCAGGTGTGAATTGAATACCGCGGGATGATTTTTCTTATTTTAATGATTGATACAATTTTTAATAATCTATTGATATTTTCAACATGTATCAAATTATTCCATGTCATTCGGTGTGGTGATGTTAAGCTGCATTTTATTCATAGTTATTTGTAACTATTTCCTATGGATAAGAAATGATTTAGTGACATGCAAGGGTAATAAAAAAGATTGACCATCAAGAAGTGGCATCTTTTAAAGATGAATAATTGAATAGTCGAATTAATTCCTTTTATTTATAGTCAACTGATATTGTACCTTATATTTGATCTTATTTTTAATTTAAAATCTATAAATTTTCTTATATATTTTAAAATAACTTTATTTGTGTGAATGTTTTATGACATAGAAAAGATCCCTTATCGTTATTTCAATGGTATACATTTTGATGAAAATCGTCTATTAATTAAGATTTTTTTACTCAGTGTTAAAGTTTCTTTCCTTTAATTTTATATGTAGTAATATACTCTAAATATATGTGATAGTTCATACACCCCTAGTAACATAAATCTGACAGATAATATCAACTGGCAAAAACTATAACATTTCTCCTTCCTTCAGGTAATTTTTTAGCACATAGAGTGATAAACTCTTCACCTCTAAATACTTACTTCTAACTATCTATGCTTGATTTGCAAGGTGAGGGTTGTTGTAAATCATATACAAAATGAAACAAATGAGGGTTGAAAGAAGTGTAAAATTTGAATTCCAACAAATTTCAAAATCTGAATTTTTATAAATTTCAAGTATTTGAATTTTAACTTGATAAAAAAATATAAATTTTAATTAGCTAATTTTTAAGAATATGAATATGAACTAATATTAAAATCCATATTTGAGAAATACAATAATTTTTGAATGTTTAATACTTTAGTCATAAGAATTAGTTAATAATTGTTGACTTTTTTAACTCATTGGCAGTTCACATTCCCAATGGTTGATCTTTGACCTACCAAACACTTGCTATTTTATATTCATTCATTTAAGAGCATCTAGTTTGAAACCCTAACTCTATTTAAGCTGCTAAGTTCCATTGAACTCGTGCTCCCACTAGTAAATTCTTAGCATTTCTTGCGTCAGCAAAACATGTTATAACAATCAGTAGTTATACTTAAAGGTTAAAATACTCCAACAGTACCATGCTATCGTAAATACATATTAGCTCTTATTTCTTTATTATAACAACGTAGACTGTTAATGATTAATTATGCTCCAATAGATTCTTTTCATAAATTTATCTAAAGGGCCGTACACACGTAGGGTTTTTTAAGTCTTTCCACCAGACTTTTTGCTAAGCTCCTCCTACTTTTTTAAAGAAAAAACGATGTGAATATTATTTATTTTAGTTGGTATCCATGATACCTGCAGGTATCATGGATACCAACTAAAATAAATAACAATTATATCGTTTTTTCTTATATTCTCGTGGAAAAAGTAGGAGGAGCTTAGCAAAAAGTCTGGTGGAAAGACTTAGAACACCCTGCGTGTGTACGGCTCTTTACATGATTCATCCATTCATCCATTTCCCACTTGTCTAGCTATATGGTTTTTAAATCTAGCAAACAAATAGGCAAATAATGTACGGGTTGAGCGCTAGTTCAGTGTAGGGTCACAGGTCCACCAAACAATTAGGCAAAGGTATGCCTCTACTTCAGTACAGCTCTAGCTAGTGGTGTGGAAGGCTGTGCCTCTACCTCTCTCTTTTAAATGTCTCTAAAGCATCTTAGTTACCCCCATAGAAAGACTACAGTGTACTATAGGGCCTGTGTGGCTAACTAGGGTGCCCAGAGGGTTAGGAAGGGATGTGTGGTTGTGTACCTAGTGGGCCCCTACCGGACATAGATACCATAGACTGTACTTACTTTCCTATGTCATGCTTAGCAAGAAAGTAAAGGTGAAACTCGCATGCTAGTGTCTGTCTGTGTCATCAAATCCCCGGGTGTGGGGAATGCACAGCCTGGGGATGTTGGGCACTCCCCTGGGGAAGTGGGGCACTCCCCTGGGGATGTTGGGCACTCCCCTGGCTGTGGGTTATGGAACTTATTATATTTCGTACCGGTATCTTCATATAGGGATCATATCTTTCATAAACCCATATATTTTTATTATAATCTCATTAAATTATAACAGATATAAAGGTTAGAATTATTGACATTTGTACGAAAAGAATCAAATCGAATGAAAAAATTGTTCCCATGTATAATTCACGAACCAAAAACTATTTTGAACCCCATTAACCATTGTGTTTAGGCTTAGCGAATTCTTTATTGCGTTAATAAAGTGTTGCATTGTTTACAAACAAAGATAAGCAAACTCTTGTTTGGCTGCTTATCATTGTTAGTAACTAACTACCTGCATGCACAGTCTAACACTTGCTCTGTACTTTGCTCTTTCTGATGAATTATCATCAACACAATGATTTAGTACTAGAAACTCTGAATAGGTCTCAACAGAGTGGTTAATACAGCTTTTAAACAGTGTAATCTTAACTGTCATACTTCAATTAGTCATCTAAGAGTCTAGAGAGGAACTTACGAATTATCGGTCAGTTTCACATATTCGGTCATATAAGAAAAAACGATATAATAATAATTATTTAATTTTTATTAGAAAATCGTTTATTCTTATATGACCGAAGATGTGAAACCGACCGATTATTCGTAAGTAACCCTATTACTTTTTTTCGTCACAGTGCCACAGGTTTCAATTAAGAACAAGGTGGTCCTTTCTATCTCCGCTCTAACTTCATTTCTAAAGTACTTATCTGTCAATCTTTTAATTGATATTAATTAACGAAATAGCTTTTTTTTGTGGAACCGTTTCATTAGTTATGATGGGTTATTTAATAATTACTAAGTGACATCCATGACATTCATGCTATTTGTGCTATTTGTATGATTGTAAGCATGACATTCATGCTATTTATATGATAAACATGACATTCATGCTATTTATATGATAAACATGACATTCATGCTATTTATATGATAAACATGACATTCATGCTATTTATTTTATAAACATGACATTCATGCTATTTATATGATAAACATGACATTCATGCTATTTATATGATAAACATGACATACATGCTATTTATATGATAAACATGAAATTCATGCTATTTATATGATAAACATGACATCAATGCTATTTATATTATAAACATGACATTAATGCTATTTATATGATAAACATGACATTAATGCTATTTATATTATAAACATGACATTAATGCTATTTATATTATAAACATGACATTAATGCTATTTATATTATAAACATGACATTAATGCTATTTATATTATAAACATGACATTCATGCTATTTATTTGAATGGAAGCATGACATTCATGCTATTTATATTAATGTAAACATGACATCACCTGCCGTAAGATTATTGTGACGTCATCGGCGTGAAGAACATCGTGACACGAGTTGTAGATTAGAGTGACTCTACCTCACAGTCACTGCTGTTAATGTCACAGTCACTGCTGTTTATATCACAGTCACTGCTGTTAATGTCACAGTCACTGCTGTTAATGTCACAGTCACTGCTGTTTATATCACTGTCACTGTTGTTAATGTCACAGTCACTGCTGTTTATATCACTGTCACTGTTGTTAATGTCACTGTCACTGCTGTTAATACCACAGTCACTGCTGTTTATATCACTGTCACTGCTGTTTATATCACTGTCACTGCTTTGGCTTCACTAAACTCTATCACATTTAAATTTCAGTCTCGACGTTTCAAGTAGCTAAATGTGTATTATTTTCTATACATTATAGCTATTTAGTGTTTTGCTTTATAATGTTAGTAGTATCCTCACATCTGTTTTGCCTCAATGTGGCTCAGTGAGACTAAGTCTGTGACGTCAGAGTCTTCCTCAGGCTTCAACAGTTTCATCACCTTGTGCTCTGATAGGGATAGCAAAGGGGGTCACAAGCCCCCCTTAACGGGGAGTAGGGGGGTGAGTCTCCTGTGTAGTCACATTAATTGTGTTTGTGTGGTATCTATAGCTCTACTTTCAAAGATTGAAATTGTGTAATTAATTTTGAATTTGGAAAAGAAAGTGACTATAACCTTTCTCCTCCCCATCGAAATTGTAATTTTTTGCAATGGGCAGGGTAAGTTACGAATTTACGGTCAGTTTCACATTTTCGGTCATATATAAAAATAAATATTAGCTTTAATAATTATTAATTTGATTTTAATTGGTATCCATGATGGATATAAATTAGAAAATATATATTCTAGCCCTTATTTTATGATCGAAGATGCGGAACTGACCGATAATTCGTAACTTACTCCCAATTATTATTGCAGACTAAATGTAATGCTAATTTTATTTTTATTTAATCATTTCTAACGCCAATCCTTTTCCCCAGAAGGTGGAGGAGAGAGGTGGAGGAAGTGGAGGCAAACCACCAGTCCACAGAAACAGAAGTGGAACACTAGGAGCTCTCCTTGGTCCCGGGGGTCCATTCCAAGGGATCAAGAAGCCAGGGGGCTACCACTCAGAGGGCTACTTCTCCTCAGATCAAGATGAGGATGCTCCCAAAAAAGCTGCCGCAGCTGCTGCCGCTGCTGGAGGTAGATATTTGATAGATATCATATAGATATGGTTAGATATGAGAAAAAAGAGGCGAATATGTATAGATATAAGATAGATATCATATAGATATGAGAAAAAAGGGGGGAATATGTATAGATATAAGATAGATATCATATAGATATGGTTAGATATGAGAAAAAAGGGGGGAATATGTATAGATATAAGATAGATATCATATAGATATGGTTAGATATGAGAAAAAAGGGGGGAATATTTATAGATATTTGATTTATATTAAATAGATATGGGTAGATATAAGAGAGATATCATATAGATATTGGTAGATATCAGATAGATAAGTGGTAGATTTGAGCTAGATATATGGCAGATTTGTTGTAGATTTAGGCAAGATAAGGGTATATATAAGTTAGATATTGGTTAGCTAAGGTTCTAGGTGAATTGCTCGAAAACAATTGCTCGAAAACAATTGCTCGAAAAACAATTGCTCGAAAGACAATTGCTCGAAAGACAATTGCTTGAAAACAATTGCTCGAAAACAATTGCTCGAAAAACAATTGCTCGAAAACAATTGCTCGAAAAACAATTGCTTGAAAACAATTGCTCGAAAAACAATTGCTCGAAAACAATTGCTCGAAAAACAATTGCTCGAAAACAATTGCTCGAAAAACAATTGCTCGAAAACAATTGCTCGAAAAATAATTGCTCGAAAGAAAATTGCTTGAAAACAATTGCTCGAATGAACAATTGCTCCAATTATCAAATTGCTCGAATTATAAAACTGCACAGTTTTCGATTTTATAAAAGTCAGTCATTCTTGAAGTGGAGCTGCACCTAACAATGTTTGTTTCTTTTTAGTAATTGATCATTAATCATTCTATAAATGATTTTAATTATTACTCATTCTGCATAATCTTTTTTTAGACCGTTTGTGTCATCTCGTATGTAACATGTGAATTGGAATCATGTGGTGAATCACTACTATTCATGTTTTTTATCATAAAACCCGAAAAAATTTGTATATTTATTAAAACTCTTCCATATCTTTGAGTTATTTCACCTATTGAGGGGCCACATATAGATAGGCTATAGTAATAAATAAGTTTTCGGGTTTTATTATAAAAAAACATGAATAGTAGTGATTCACCACATGATTACATACGAGATGACACAAACGGTCTAAAAAAAAAAAGATTATGCAGAATGAGTAATAATTAAAATAATTTATAGAATGATTAATGATCAATTACTAAAAAGAAACAAACATTGTTAGGTGCAGCTCCACTTCATGAATAACTGACTTTTATAAAATCGAAAACTGTGCAGTTTTATAATTCGAGCAATTTTGTTCATTCGAGCAATTTGATAATTCGAGCAATTGTTCATTCGAGCAATTGTTCGTCGAGCAATTGTTTTTCGAGCAATTGTCTTTCGAGCAATTTACCGGCTACGTTAGCTAAGGGTAGATATATATAAGGTAGATAAGGTAGACCTTAAGGGTAGATATAGTTTATCTTAAAGATAGATATGAGGTAGATGTATAATGTACGCAATCACTTATTATGTACCTAATATAACTTTCTATATACTTCATTTCTTAGCCTTACCTAATAGATATACATTATTTATATTGGGACACGATCTATAAATTATTCATTTTGACATAGCGAAACCTCTGATAGATTATGGTTCATAGAAATGGATAAATTGTCAGTTGTACCGCTAGATGGCGTAATTTCTTCCTTTTTAGCCATGCTAGCTATATTTAATGTATAGGAATTAGGTTAACATTAACTACATTTATCTATACTAATAATTTCCTTAGTGTGTTTATTTTTTTATTTGGTGTCCGCTTTTACTCGATTGGTTTTAAGCATGAAGAATGTAACTATGATACGCACGGGAATATATTGACTTGGTATTTGAATTCCCTGTTTTTATTCAATTTTTAAATGTTTTTATCTATGAAAAAAGTATCAGTTTATGCAGAAAAATAAATTTTATTTGAGTTCACTGAAAATGACCTAACAACGGGTAATAAATTACTATTGAAGACCCGTTATTTTTAACGGGCAAATACACTAGTATAATTAATAGTTGCCTTATGTGATATTATTCAAAGCTAGTGTATTTGCCCGTTAAAAATAACGGGTCTTCAGTAGTAATTTATTACCCGTTGTTAGGTCATTTTCAGTGAACTCAAATAGAATTTATTTGTTTGCATTTTCTGAACTTTTTTAATAGATAAAAACATTGAAAATTGAATAAAAACAGGGGAATTTAAATACCAAGTCAATATATTCCCGTGCATATCATAGTTACATTCTTCATGTTTAAAACCAATCGAGTAAAAGCGGACACCAAATAAATAAATAAACACACTAAGGAAATTATTAGTATAGATGATTATATTATAACATTAATATGCCCGAGTTTATTTATTTATCTTTCTTATTATTGCAGTACTGTTCAGTGATTTAATATTTTGCCATTTCAGGTGATATGAAAAGTCCTCGTTCCCCCCGAACCCCTGACGCGAAGTCCCTCTTTTTGGGGGGAGTGAATGGGGTGAGCAGATCAGCCTCTCAGGACTTCCACCGCAGCTCCCCCAGTGTCAGGTAAAAACCTCCACCAACGCCTAGCTCCTCCACCTAGAGTAAGTTCTTAATTATCGGTCAATTCCACATTTTCGGACACGTAATAAAAACGATATAATCATAATTATTCAATTTTTATTTTTATTGGTTATCATGGATACCAATAAAAATAAATAATTATTATCAGGGGGCAGGGGGTCTGATTAATAGACTAGGGGTTTGAAACATTATTTACTCATTGTCCCGAGGCTACATCTAGGTAGCCCTTCTTTTTGTTATATTGTAGGTTTTAGGTTTTGTTTAGTTTGGCGCCTTTTTTCTTCAGCTTCCCTTTGTATCTTTCCTCAATTTCTTCTTTCCTCTTCCTTCTGTCTTGCTATATCCATGGGTAGGCAGACTGACTGTGTAGGTCTCTTATCCATGGATGTCTATTCTTGCCATTCATGCTCTGGGTCGACACTGTTACCTGTTTTAGCCGAGTAGTCGACCTAGTGCATGGAGCGTACCTTCACTGTCCCCTCTTTTACGAGGCCTTCTTCTCTTCATGTCTCTTTGGATCACCTCGTAGTGGATAGGGACAATTGTTAAACCCCGAAAATAATAATAATAATTATCATATCGTTTATTCTTACGGGACCGAGAATGTGGAACTGACCGATAATTAATAACTCACTCTAACCAAGGGATTAGTAGCTATTAGTATAGCCTAACCATTCTAACTTAAGTGCTATTCTATTATCACTGTTACTAATTCTCCATCTTACCTTAATTTAAACATATTGCTCCTACAATCGATTCAATAGATATTATGCATGCTAATTAATGTAAGATATTGGGATGATATTTATCTCAGTAGTTTTGAATATAATTCAGATAAGTACCGGGTACCTAGCTTATTTAATAATAATATCACCAAAGCACATTTATTTAATTACGTAATGTTGATATTGTCATATCACATTAATGTGTCGCATGTTAAATGCAATACATTTCTTTAAAGTAGAGTACTTTAGAGGAACACTTTGCCCTGCATTTCACATTTATTTCACATGGCATGTTATTTGTTATGCTATTGAGGAATGTATCTATCTTTTTTGGATAGTTTTTATAGTTCATTTTGATGTCCTTTGCAATGTTGTTGGTGCAAAATGATTAGAAATGTTTTAGGTAACTCCTTTTTTGAAGTACGTTTTATCTTAATTACTTTTCACTATTTTAAATTATACATTTTTCCAATTCATAATTTAGACCAATAAAACGTCTGTAACCTCTTTTTACCAAACCAAATAAATACATCTTATGCTTATCATGATTGAAGCCATTAGCTCTGACTAAGTAAAAGGAGTTTAAACATGTTCTAAAGATTTCAAACATGTTCTAACGAGTTCAAACATGTTCTAACGCGTTCAAACATGTTCTAACGCGTTCAAACATGTTCTAACGCGTTCAAACATGTTCTAACGAGTTTAAACATGTTCTAACGCGTTCAAACATGTTCTAACGCGTTCAAACATGTTCTAACGAGTTCAAACATGTTCTAACGAGTTCAAACATTTTTTAACGCGTTCAAACATGTTCTAACGCGTTCAAACATGTTCTAACGAGTTCAAACATGTTCTAACGAGTTCAAACATGTTCTAACGAGTTCAAACATGTTCTAACGAGTTTAAACATGTTCTAACGAGTTTAAACATGTTCTAACGAGTTCAAACATGTTCTAACGCGTTCAAACATGTTCTAACTCGTTCAAACATGTTCTAACGAGTTTAAACATGTTCTAACGAGTTTAAACATGTTCAAACATGTTTTAACCAACATTCCATTTCATTTCATTTTTTTTGCTTCCTATTTTCTTTTGATACATCGTAGCTACTGTTTGACATCATCTTGATATAGCGTAATGCTTTTCTGTTGCTATATGATCTTTCCCAGCTTTCAGGTTTTGTACATAGAAATCACTCCATGCCCTCTTTTTAGTTATCTCTAGTATTGACTTCATTAATAGCTAACTTAATATTCAACCTCTTTTCGGTTCAGCGGTTTTTTCTTTTTTCAATTTTGGTTTAATGGCTATATTTTAGGTTTCTGCTTAAGTTGTATCTCTGCTTGTGCAATATTTTTATTATGTATCCCCTCCTGAACCCTTTTAGGACAAGGCCCGCTAGTCCTGACCCATCTGGGTCCCGACGGTCATCTGCCGGGGGCTCTGTCACCCCCGGTACCCCCATGTCTTTGAACGACTCCGCTAATTTCCTTATAGAGAAGATAATTAACTCTACCCCTGAAACAAAAAGGTAAAAACATCAAAAATTACGAGACATTTGAAAATGTAGCTAATTCAGTCTGTTCAAATATGTTGTATGTTGCTTTCCTAACATTTTTAATTATCTTCCTGCTTCCAATCATATTTTGCTAATTATCAATATTATTCATAATTATCAGTACTATTATTATCAAGATATGTAGTTGGATAAGCTGACTGACCCTTTGCTTGATGTATCTTTTGTCACTGCAAATTTGTCAGGTGATCATTTATTTATGTTGCACTTAGTAAAATTTGTAATAATTGCACTTGGCATGAGAAGACGAAGACTGCCATTGCATCTTGAAGCTTTTCTTAAAATAACTTAAAATAGCCTTATAATATTCTTCTAGAATTCTTTCGAACAGTTCAGTTCGAAATCAGAACTCGAGTAGATTATAGGTGACATTTCAGCAATGTTACTTTTAGAATTGTTCCTATTACTTTTTCTTTTCAATCTGTTTCTGTTTTTTTTAAGTATTTATGTTTCCGAATTCAGAAAGCTGCCTGGTGGTTCGAAACCTGGCGATGCCACTCGACAGTGCTGCAAGGGACTGGAGAAGAAGCCGTCTGTAGCGGACATCACCGGTAGAAGCAGTAGATCTTCATCGGAGAAAGGGAGCAAAGTGAGTGAGATTAAACGGGGAACACTTCGTATGAACTCGATGCTAAATTAAAAGAAAATTAACTTATTATTGGTTTACAAAATTTTATCCTCTAAAGAAATTTGTTTTCGAATTTTTGAAATATTTTCTAGTTAGTTACTTGAGTAAAATTGTATTTCATCTATTTTTTGTTTTTGATAATTGAAAAATTGTCGGAAACCACCTAAAATTCCTGTAAACTTCCGAGATATCGAAAGGTTTCACATTTTCGGTCACATAATAAAGAAAAATAAGTAGTTAATTTAATCCTTATATGATCGAAAAGGTAGAACAGGTCAATATCTTAGAACTTACCATAGCTGTTTAGCTTCTAAAGGGCCGTACACACGCAGCGTTTTTCAGTCTTTCCACCGCTCTTTTTGCTAAGCTCCTCCTACTTTTTCGAAGAGAATATAAGAAAAAACTATATAAATCGTATAATTATTTATTGGTATCCATGATACCTGCAGGTATCATGGATACCAACTGAAATAAATAATATTTATATCGTTTTTTCTTATATTCTTGTGGAAAAAGTAGGAGGAGCTTAGCAAAAAGTCTGATGAAAAGACATTAAAAACCTGCGTGTGTACGGCCCTTTACTCTCCCTCTCATTACTATATTATATCAGCTAATTTGAGTTCCTCTATCGCAGGCAAGCCTCAAGACTGAGCCTCGCAACCCAGAGGCAACCTCTCCTCTCACACCCTCTCAACCCTTCAAAGTGGAGAGGATGGTGGACAGTAGAGAGGAGGTGAGGATGAAAAACAACATCAAGCATTAAAAAGAATTAAAATAGAAAGTAGCAAATAGAGTATGGTCTCAATTTTCTCTCTACTAGCATTTTATTTATTTGTATCTTATCTTCTGACCGTTTATATAATTTTTAACGCTATTTGCATTTTAGAGGATAGCGCTAGGGTTGTGCTCTTCAACTACGAGCTATTAGATTTAGTGTTAGGAAAACTCGTAGGCATCTTTTATTTTCGCCCCTTCATTTTCCTCTTCTTCCATTACTGTGTCCCTTTTCTAGTTGGGTGCATTTGATCACGGAGTAGCTTTTCTGTATCTACAGCTAGTAGTTACGATTTTTTTATTGACTTTGTTCTTGCAGCCACTTTCCTTGATAATTTTTCTCTCTTTGCCTCATTTCAGGACGAAGTATCGGAGGCAGGCACATATACCATTGACAAAGATTCTTCCCCCGAGGTACCTAAAGGAAGGGGGGAGATAGAGAGGGGGTTCGGACTAGCTAGTGAAGCGGTGGAGGTACCACCGATAGCAAACACCACCAATGAAGCCTTCAATGAACAATGGGCGGGGGTTGGAGATAATTATAAGGTGAGTTAACGCGTAATAGTTTTTTCTCAGTTGACTGAAGATGTGAAACCGACCAATAATTCGTAACTTACCCTATCTCTTTCAATCAGATGAATCCCAGCATCAGCAGATCCTCTCCTAACTGGATACAACAATGGGCTGCCCAAGTGGCAGAACAAACCACCGTTCCAGACCTACCCTCTCCCCGGAGCTCCAAGGTATCCATCATCGGCTCCCACGATTGCGAAACCCAGCGTCCCAGACGGAAGTTACCCACTCCCCCCACCCTCGCAGTGGGACGGGCAAATGGGCCGGTGGATCTGGCGGAGCTGGAAGCAGTCACCAGGTCTAGGGTGAGTTCATTTTGCATTTGAGGTTGCAATAAATTCCTCTTAGTCTTAGAGCTGGTCAGTGCAATTATCAATGAAATTTAGAATTCCTATATTTCCCAAAAAAGTCTATCCCGGTTATAATTAATTTTACCTAAGCAAATTGTCACTAATTTACGGGAAATTTTCTGGTCTATTTTTTAGCTACCTATCTAGAGAATAATGTTTAACATACTAATAACTTAGCTACCTAATTACCTGATACTTATTATTTTATTATCCTTACTCTCCATTATTGGTTTACTAACCTCCCTTTTTGTCCCCTTCTCTCCCATGCACTGGCTAACTTGCTCTCTCTCTCTCTAATATTACTCCCTATGATATTCTCTAACTCTCTTGCCTCTCCAACTCACTTCCCTCGCATGCTTCCCCCTCTCACACCCCCACCTAACAGTCTCCCGAAGATCCTCCCCCATCCCCTACTCCTAATTTTTCCTCCGGGGGAGCTGAGGATCCCTCCACCACCTCTCAGTACCTTCGGGACACTGAAGAGCTCCTCACATCCTTACAGGCAAGAGTCACAGACAACACCCCCATCTCTTCTTCCGGGGGATACCGCTTGGGGGCCTTTGGAGATGACTCTGGGGGAGACTCCGACGTAGATACCGCCTCTTATGTCGCTTCCAACACCCCCCAGGACACCCCCTCTGCCTCCCTAAGAAATAAACTTAAACTCCAAGGGCTGGACAAGAGGAAGGAAAGTGGAAGCAGTGGTCTTAAAAGAAACTCTTCCGATGTTGGGTAAGACAATCCAGCTAATTTATCTTATCCATCAAAAATTGATAAATGGTGTTTCTGAAATAGTTGGTAATGTTAGTAATTCCATCCATAGCAGTGGTCACTCACTGCTCAGTGACCACCACCAGTCAGAACTCAATGACTGCGTTAAGTCAGATGAACAGGTTAAATCAGAACAGAGTGAAATATCTGACGGTAGTTGCTACAACTCGCCCAACAAACTGCCAAGAGGCTCTCCTAGAAAAAGTCACAACGCGCCACCTCTTAAGTTCAATAGAGCATTTAGGTAATCGCTTTTCTCCGCCCTAGCACAAGCCATTCCACTCACTAAGTGTTCATTTAATCACCGTTTCTTTGAAGCAATTTAAAAGAAGTGCCTTCAGTTTCGCTCTACCTGCAGTGCACTCTGAGTGTTTCTTTTGCTGCCAATGCTGCTACTCTCTTGTTATTATTTTGTGTGACTCTTTAACACTTCATTTAAAAACATTCACGTGAACTAAGATTAAACATTAGAAGGTGATATATACAGTAGTCACCTTAGAAGGTGACAGCTTCTATGCGTTTTTTCTGCCGTCATAATTGCCCGATTAATACGCACATATAACGGTTTTAGTGAGTTGAAATTTTATTTACTTTCTTATTTCTAAAGTGTGTTTCGCGTGGTATTCAATTGTACCAAGAAGTAGTGAAGGTGTTACCAGCTTTGTGTGTTATTTAGTACACTTTTCATCATCTATTCGGTAACTACTGTAATTTGTATCCAAAACATGGGACAGAAATGGATCATTATTTCGCAACTTTTACCTTGTTTGAGTGTTAATTTTGGCTTTTATATTACTTTTTTTCTTGATACTATTTCTCACACTCCTTAAATGTTGAACTGAATTTTTCAATAATATATATATTGTAATATTAGCTAATTATTTATTAAGTTTTAACTCAATAATTTCCTCCAGTTTGAGAAGAGCCCGTCTCACCCCCGATGACCCCCCACCGGCCCGCCACCAGACCCCCTCCACCCCCACTGAGCGGCGCAAACAACAACCAGTTGTCAGGACTTCGAGTGTCGGTACCAACAGTCTCACCAGACGACCACCAGGTGTCACATCAGTCGTCAGAAACACCCACCAGGTAAAGAGTGCACAGCAAATTTTATATTGAGATGCATTTTTAAGTTTAATGCTACAGAATAAAACAAATTTTCGCGTATAGCGGAAGCATATTTTCGAAACAATATTTGTTGCTCTTCAACTACGATGTCTTGGATGTTATTTAGTAGGGTTGTGACAATATGCTCTTAAAATCATAGATCCCGAAAAAAATATAGACGAAGAGAATTAAACAGTATTTAATCGTTCTAAACCAGCGGTATATAGTATTCGATACCATTTAATTTACTTTCGTCTATGATATTCTTTGGATCTATGATTTTAAGACCATATTGTCCCAGCCCTGTTGATAAGGTAAATTCATTGTCTTCATTCATTTTCACTTATTTCTATTTACTGTAAAGTTTTAATTGTATGATTATATGCGCTAGAATTATCTAGCTACTTAAGATATGTACGTATATATTGTAACATTTATTAGTATCCTTTTGTTATATTTAGTAATTCAATATTAGTAGTTAGTCAATCTTTAGCAATAAAAACACGACAATCGCGGTGTTTAATATGACCATCCCCCGTTAGGACTATTACCTAGACTCTACACCCCACGTTCACCCAAGCTTGTGGGGGAACCGCCACACCACCCAGTCTTACATTGCCCCTCCACCCGGCAGCTTCAGTAGAACAGATGGGGGGAGACACAGTCTGAAGATGCCATCACTGGGGGTACTGCCACTCCTAACGGGCCGTACACACGTAGGGTTCTTAAGTGTTTCCACCAGATTTTTTGTTAAGCTCCTCCTACTTTTTCCACGAGAATATAAGAAAAAACGATATAATTGTAATTTATTTTAGTTGGTATCCATGATACCTGCAGGTATGTACCACAAAAACAAATAACAATTATATCGTTTTTTCTTATATTCTCTTGGAAAAAGTAGGACGAGCTTAGCAAAAAGTCTGGTGGAAAGACTTAAAAAACCCTACGTGTGTACGGCCCTTAACGCAATATAGCATTTAACAGTCGCTAATCAACGCTTCGTTCAAATGAAGACTCGACCCTTAATATACTGCAATTATTTCTAACGAGATCCTACCCTTCAAACAACTTATAACATTGTAGTGTAATATTCTAATTTCTTTCTTACAGTTGTACTAGATTCCTCGCCCACTTCCATACATGCTTTCTAGTTATCTTTTTACAATTAATTGTTTGACTTAACTTCTTCACATAGACTAAATATTTAGTGTAGATTGAAGTTAACTCCCTATTAATTTGCGACATCATCTCTTTACCTTTGTTTTATTTTGTGATTCTTTGTCTATTAACTGTTATCTCTTCATCATTATATATATATTTTCAGATTAAACTTGAAAATGTCTCCAGTAGGAAGACGAAACGTCGTTATCTTTATTTCGTTATGTAAATTATATTCAAGAATTATTTTAAATAAAATCAGTACAGAAACCAAAATAATTTTCCGTTGAAAAAAGTTAACCTGATGGTAATTAGCAACCCTATCTTTTACAGCCCGTGGTAAAGTCTCCCTCCAGATCCAGCATAAAGAAAGAGCCATCCCAAAGAAAACAACCGAACAACCGCTCCAACTCAACCTTGTCATCCAAAGAGGTAAGTAACAAAGTGGCCGTCGGAGATTTACGTCTCGGGAAACTTCGGTCTGGAAAACTCGGTGTCGGAATAATAAAAGGCCGTTATGTAGTTTGTTGTACTTCACACTTTATGATTGATTAATGAATGCTGTCAATGGGATTCAGGTGGCGGCTCGCCCTTCTATACATTGAACTGATAAGTATTCAGACCGAATTTTCCTAGAACCAATTAACAACAACCATCTACATGAAAATTCCATTTTTTATATTCAATCGCTCACATGTGAATTTATTTCCGTAGGTTGATTTCCAGAACTGGAAAAGACGCAAGAATTACGACCCGATGAAGGCAGCTAAAGACGCTCGCAAGAAACAGTTGGAGAAAAAAACTACTGACAAAGGCAACGTCACTAGCAGTGATAGGGGATCACCTAGGTGAGTGATAGTGATAGGGGATCACCTAGGTGAGTGATAGTGATAGAGGATCACCTAGGTGAGTGATAGTGATAGAGGATCACCTAGGTGAGTGATAGTGATAGCATCACCAGCTGTGAAATAGTGATAGTCTCACCAGCTGTGATAGTATTACCATACAGTAGCTACCAATATAACAGTACATCTAACCAATAACCCCCCCACCCCCAACCCCTCAGTCCCCCCAATTCACTGCTGAGATCCGCTTCTTTCCACGGTACGGAGGCAATGTTGGCGGCGCAAAGGTGGCCGAGGAGTAGCGCCATGACGCGGTCTGCGTACAACAACATCTACACTAGCGAGGACGATGGCCCGACATCGTACGATGATGAGGTGAGATGCTTTGACAACTCGAAAATAAAGTCTGGAAGATATTAGGGATAGGGTATAGTGACAATTACCATAATGTATTGTTAATTTAATACCGGATGGAAATTTCAATAGGCAGCAAGTCAATAAAAATTACGAATTTTTTTTTCATTGTTCTGTAAAAAATGAATTTATATAATGTCATATTTTGATTCGTTTTTTTCAATATAACCTAGTGTTTGAATTCTCATACGGTATTTAATTCTCATCTGGTAATTGTTAGGTACTTTGCACTATTTATTTTCCATAGGAAATTGTCCTATAATGCCATGATAACCTTACCATTTCTTATATGTTTTCTCCTCCCAGGCTCCTCCTCTTCCCCCCGCCCCTCACGCTTCTCCCCTGAGAAGATCACCCACCTCCCCCCATAATTTGAGTTCCCCCCACTCCCCCGCCAACAGGGGGAGAAGGTCCTCTGCATGCACCCTGTCAGATGACAGCGAGGCCATCAACGGGCCTTCACCGTCTAGGAAGGTAAGCCATTGAAGGTAGAAACGGGTCTTTACCTTCAAAATGAGGGTAGTTGTAGAAAAAATTCTCCCCGGAAAACATCCCCAGAGGAAAGAATTTGTGTTAGCTAGCTAATGTATAATGTAAATACCTGATCTTTTTAATTGAAAAAATAAAACAAGAGAATGTTCAACAGTAAAAAGTAGCTACATAGCTATTTAATTAGTATATGGCTATTTTTAGGTTAATTCTGAAAAAAATGTTTATATTTTCAGTAGAGTATATATTTTGTCACAATCGAAGCAGACCCAAGGTGGGGGTAACCGATAACCTTTGGTCAAGGGTTGGGGATATATAAACTTTAAATATAGATAGACAACTCCAGAAACCATCGCGTCTACTTCGCATCGGTACCCTCTTCCTAAAGTCTTCGTCCGTTCAGTGGCGAAAATACTCAAAATCATTCCCTACGGATTTGCAGAGGCAACCTTCAGATGACTGCAGTATCTTCAGATCTCCCTTTACCCCTCTCACCTCCTTCATCATGACTCTGCTCTCCCCAGGAGTCCTCGTACCATGAAAAATACGCTTTCCTCCCAGTACCTTGATGGTGTGTCCCATCTTATAGCTGGGATTGGGTCATCGGAGTGGGTCAAACGGAAGCAGTTGAGAGCTGCATAGATGAGTTTCTGCATAACAGAGTATTGCTGGCACATGCTTAACTCCCCTGCACCTGCCCCATTAATCTCCCCTTCGCAGTCCGGTCTCCCACGCTCTCCAGTTGAGATCGGGCTTTTGCTCCAGACTTGGAGATTACAGGTTCAAGATCGGTAGGGCACTTTCTCTGGCCTGCCCCAACTGTTACTCAGGTGACCAACCCGTGCCACGTGTTCAAATGTTGAGCAAACATCACTCCTCCCTGGTAGTGGCAGAGCACCTACGCACCTCCCCCATGCCACCCGCCTCCTCCTGTCCCTCCCACTCTCTAAACAGAAGCGATCGCAAACCCTTCTGATGAAAGTAACAACATAGACAAGTAGGGCAAAAAAAGATGTTTTCCGGGGATATTTTTTCCAGATTCCCCTAAATGGGGTGCTGTTTATTACTTACGATTAACTATTATCTATATTAAAGCAATATTGGTACATTATTACATACATTATAATATATATTATTATTATTGTCATTGCAGATTTCTCTTGACGAGTGTGGTAGTGATGGTAACAGGTCTCCCATGGGGGGACAGACTGGTGGAAGCGTTTCCTCCGGTGCCCTAAGGGGCTCATCCACCACCGGTAACAGGAGTAGAGCGAAAATAGAGGCCCTGGACAACTTAGTTATATCCACCATACATTCCCTGTCTGTGAAAGTCAGGGGAACCAGTGAAAACCTACTGCAGAAGTTAAAGTGAGTGGCCTATTGTCCTCTCTGAACTCATCTTATCCTCTCTGAACTCATCTTGTCCTCTCTGAACTCATCTTGTCCTCTCTGACTCTTCTTGTCCTCTTTAAACTCCTCTTGTCCTCTCTGACTCTACTTGTCCTCTTTAAACTTCTCTTGTCCTCTCTAAACTCCTCTTGTCCTCTCTGACTCTACTTGTCCTCTCTAAACTCCTCTTGTCCTCTCTGACTCTTCTTGTCCTCTTTAAACTCGTCTTCTCCCCCCTCAGAGTGCAGTACTGCAGTGAGGACAGGGACAGGGCAGATCTGCTGCAGAATGTTCTCAACCACCTCAACAGTGAGTCAGAGAGTGCCACCTCTCAGATACGATCCACCTCCAAAGACCTCTCAGGTATCCTCAAGAACCTTAAGAAGATACAGACAGCTCTTGAAGGTTAGTAACTGATTTCCATTTACTCCTTTCCTTTCTTAGTTAAAGTTTACGGTAAGTTACGTTCACATCTTCGGTCATATAGGAAAAAAAACAAAAAATAATTGATATTGTATTGTTTTTCTTATTAAGACCGAAGATGTGAAACCGACCGATAATTCGTAACTAACCCTATTTATAATTTAAAATTTTGACTTTAGGAATATATTTTCTAAAGTTTTCATCAAGAAATTTTTATTTCTTACAATCTAGTCCTAATTTTAATTCACGTTTGTCCCACTCTCTCCAGTTATAGACCAGGTGACGGTGGGGGAGTATGACGATGTGGAGGATCTCAACTGGCACAGCTCCTCCATAGGAGGAGGTGAATACTGAAGAGGAGGCAAATCCTCCTTAAACTCCTCTCTATAGTGCGGATAATATTCAAATAAATAAATTAACTCATCATATATTCACTAAATGGTAGCTAAGAGTAAATCTTTACTAGTATTTATACTGTCTCTCTACACCCAAAGAAAACCCTCTACGCTTCCAACCCAGGCAACAAGGATTATTCCTGGGATATTAGGGAAATAGCCCAGGAATAAATCCTTCTTGCCTGAGATATTCCCTCAATATACCAGGAATAAATTCTTCTTGCCTGAGATATTCCCATACTTTCCCAGGACTAAATCCTTCTTGCCTGGGAAAGTTGTTTCCTCTAAGTGTTAGCATTACAATCTTTTCGAGCTTTACCTAATCAATATTAAACCTTAGAATATTAATCACATAATAATCTACCTTTGAACAATAACTGTCATATCTAACGCATCACAAAGATAGTTAGTTAGGAATTTTTAGGATCATTATAGGGTAAGTCACTAATTATCGGACAGTTCCGCATTTCCGATCAGGAAAAATTTATAATTTAACATTTTAACTCTTTATTTTTATTTGAAATTAAAAAA
The DNA here is from genome assembly GCA_947561585.1 of Caprella mutica. Lineage (NCBI taxonomy): Eukaryota > Metazoa > Arthropoda > Malacostraca > Amphipoda > Caprellidae > Caprella > Caprella mutica. Next base: position 21,307 of record CANNZV010003035.1, read on the forward strand.
TTATGGGTTAAAATATAAAATGTCAATTTTTTTTATGATCGAAAATATGAAAGTGTCCGTTAACTAGTAACATACCCTAATATTTGCTATTATATCTTACTAGTCTTTTTTCCACCTTTTAGAGGATATTGACTAGAGGTCCAAAATGATGTCAGACAATAAAACAGAGGATGTTATCTCTTTCTTTATCACATTACTCTTCATTTTCCTCTTCTCTTGAATACTTGGAGTACGATTTTGCCTTCCGTGAGAATAATAGAAAAGAATAATGTAGAATGAGGTTTGGAATGTGTAGCACCTATACAGGTTATGATTTTTTAAGTTAGGTTATTAATTAGCATCAAAATATTCAAGTAGTGGTCTGAAATAACTAACTTTGGATTTTTTAAAATATCGCAGTAAATGTGACCACTTTGGTCTCCTGTCAGAATATTGTCCTGTCAGAATTATGTCCTGTCAGAATTATGTCCTGTCAGAATTATGTCCTGTCAGAAAAATGTCCTGATCAGAAAAATGTCCTGTTCAGAATAATGTATTGTCAGAAAAATGTCCTGTCAGAATTATTTCCTGTCAGAATAATGTCCTGTCAGAAAAATGTCCTGTCTGAAAAATGTCCTGTCTGAAAAATGTCCTGTCAGAATAATGTCCTTTCAGAAAAATGTCCTGTCAGAAAAATGTCCTTTCAGAATAATGTGCTGTCAGAAATATGTCCTGCTCACAAAAATGTCCTGCTCACAAAAATGTCCTATCAGAATAATGTCCTGTCAAAGTAACGTCTTGCTCAGCCAAATGTCCTGTCAGAATAAAAGTCAATTGCTTTGTTATCCCCACTAACATGATAGTTACATAGTATGAGCAAATAGTTGAGTAAATATACTCATTATTATTCCTAATACCCACACCACATGGTATATACAGGCTGAATTAGAATGTGGAAATGGTTCATTTTTACCTCAGGAATTATAAGCTTGCGTCCAATATCCTCTTTGTAACGAAGCAAAAAAATTAATTAGCTCTATGCAATATATAACCTTGTCCCTTATTAAATTAGGTAACCCATTGCTTGCGTCCCATACCCCTTATAAAATTAGGTAACCCATTGCTTGCGTCCCATACCCCTTATAAAATTAGGTAGCCCATTTCTTGTGTCCCATACCCCTTATAAGATTAGGTAGCCCATTTCTTGCGTCCCATTTTAAATGTAAAATAAGCTATTCTTAGCTTGTCGTAATTCCCTAAAAACAACGTGATGATTTTTCGTCCCTAGAATTTCTATTTCCCCATTTTTCTCCTCTCTCTATTCGCTATCATGTCCTTTTTTACTTGAATAACTTATATTAAATCGGTTAATGTTCTTCCCTACCTTCAAAACTTAATATCTTCCACTTTTAGGGTAATTCTCACTTGTAATTAGGGGTTTTAATATGACTTAGGGTAAGTCGCATGAATCTAGGGTAACTTTCAACTGCGATTAGGGTATTTTGCATGAAATTAGGGTAACTTTAGTATAATGAGATTATTGTTAGCTATTCATGAGTCCATGACAATCTTTGGTAGCTATGCAATTGTATGTATTTCAGTTTAATATTTTGTATTAACTTTAGCTGAAATTAATTCTATACCTACACAAATTCAAAATAGGGTAAAAAGTTGGAATATAGGGAAACATTTTTTTTTACTTTATTTCAATATTCTGATTATATAAGAACAGTTTAAATATAATGATTGTAAGGTAAAAAATTAGGGACTAATGAAGAAATATTAATTGCAAAAGTTTAATTATGAACATTGTTTTTTGTTGAATTATGAATTTGATCTAGTTGTATTTTCATACATTCCCATCTGTGTAAAATATTAAATAGAATCTGTCTTTAGTTGCTACAAGTGAAGGCCACAGACTCAAGTAATTTTATATTTTTTTATCGCTATATGTGTATGTGAATAAAATATAATGTAATTATGAATAATAATAATTATGTGATATTGTTGTATGATAGAATGGAGAAATACGTTTTATATAATATATTAGGAATTAACTAATGACACAATAAATTTAATTATGGTAAACTGTGTTTCATTTTCAACTTATTTTATTATTCGAAGAACATTTAGTTATTAAATATAGAATCATTCAAAATATAAACAAAATACGAACAGAGATAATCAATTATAAAGCTGTAACTTCGTCATCTGAATCTTCTGAAGATTTACTGCTAATTGAAGATTTTTTCTCGGCCGGTTGTTTGGTTGGTTTTCCTCCATCATAGGTATCTTCAGCAGGCTTGTCTTTTTTAGCCACATTTCCAGTTTCACTCTCCACTTTCACCTCATCTTGTACCACATTGCTCTTACGAAGTCCACTTACTGACGATGTGGTAGACAATCCATCTTCTTCTATAACTGGCATGACTGTGGCGCCGAGACTCGGTTTACGTTTCGCTGGGTCTAATGGCGGCATGGGCTTTTTAACGAAGGTTGATGATCCTTCTGAAACATCCTCATTGACCACACTGGCGTCTGGCTTGATCAAAGTTTTTTGCATTTGCTGTGTTTTCTGTTTCTGGTTCTTGCGGTATCGTCGAACTAGATATACAGTCACGCCAAGTACGATGAGAATGACGAAGCAAATTAGGACGTAGAAGCCAACCGAGCCTACGAACGGATCATCTGTAATTCAATCATAAATTAGCAAATGAAGGTAATAGGGAAGCTAATCTTTATTACAATGAATATATTGTTTGCTTTTACAATCCAAAAAATTATTAAGTGTTAATTAAAATTAGGTGACCCACCTCCAGGGGGTTCAGTAGGGGGAATGACTGGCTTCGTAGGACCTGATGTATCTTGAAGGAAGAAGTATTCAATAATTAGAGAGTATAGAGGATTCTATACGACTTATATCAATTACTTTAAAGATATAAATTACTATAACAATTACTTATCAATAGATAAGTCTTAAATATTTGTCGAACCCTAATTTTCTAGTGTTTCTACCTGTAATGGGTGTCGAGCTAGAAGAATCTGTACCCGAGCTAGATGTCGAACCACTGGGATCGGTATTCAAGGTCTGTGTTGAGCCACCAGCGTCCGAACCCGTCATACTAGTTGAGTCACTAGAATCGGTGCCCGAGCTAGGTGTTGAACTATCACTAGTGTCTAAAGTGGTGCTAGGTGTTGAACTATCACTAGTGTCTAAAGTGGTGCTAGGTGTTGAATCACCAGAGTCTAAAGTGGTGCTAGCTGTTGAATCACCAGAGTCTAAAGTGGTGCTAGGTGTTGAATCAATAGAGTCTAAAGTGGTGCTAGGTGTTGAATCAATAGAGTCTAAAGTGGTGCTAGGTGTTGAATCATCAGAGTCTAAAGTGGTGCTAGGTGTTGAATCATCAGAGTCTAAAGTGGTGCTAAGTGTTGAATCACCAGAGTCTAAAGTGGTGCTAGGTGTTGAATCAATAGAATCTAAAGTGGTGCTAGGTGTTGAATCATCAGAGTCTATAGTGGTGCTAGGTGTTGAATCAATAGAATCTAAAGTGCTGCTAGGTGTTGAATCGCTAGAATCTAAAGTGGAACTAAGTGTTGAGTCGCTAGAGTCTGAAGTAAAACTAGGTGTTGAGTCATTGGGTTCTGTACTATAGTTAGGTGTTATGCTACTAGATTCTGTACCTGGGCTAGTTGCCGGGCCACTAGATTCTGTAACCGAGTTCGATGATGAATCACTGGAACCTGTACCAGGGTTAGTAGTTAATCCTGTAGAATCTGAACCCAGGTTTGTTGTTAAGCCTGTAGCATCTGAACCCGGGTTAGTTGGTAGACCTGTGGAATCTGAACCCGGGTTAGTTGGTAGACCTGTGGAATCTGAACCCGGGTTAGTTGGTAGACTTGTGGAATCTGAACCCGGGTTAGTTGGTAGACCTGTGGAATCTGAACCCGGGTTAGTTGGTAGACCTGTGGAATCTGTTACAGAGCTAGGGGTGAAAGTTGTTTCTATAGCGGCGGTAGATTCTGTTGTTGATTCTCCTGTAATTGGGTTTTCTGTTGTTGGTTGTTCTGTAGTTGGATCTTCTGTTGTAGGTTCTTCTGTAGTTGTAGGGTCTTCTGTAGTTGTTGTGGGGTCTTCTGTAGTTGTTGTGGGGTCTTCTGTAGTTGTGATATATCTGCCTGCTGTTACACTTGTCATCTCAATTGGACTTAGAGGACTAGCCTGAAATTTAAAATAAATCATTTTTCTCAGCAATAATTCTCTAAACCATTAAAAAAATTCTGTAAATCTATTAAGTTACTTTTAATATTTTAACTACAACGAGACTACCCATTGTATATTAGTCACTTTAAGGGGACCGTAATTGGTTTTTGAAAATATTTTTATTATTGAAGCTACGGCATTGGTTTTTTTGCATTTCATTCTCCATGAGATTATCTACAAACTGTTTCCTTTGAATTTCGATTTTCGAATTAGTTTTCGAAATAAAAAAATGGGAAAACATTAATAGATGGATTTTTTTAAATTCAGAATTAGGAAAACAAATTCGAAAATCATAATTCAAAGGAAACCGTTTTGTAGATAATCTCTTGGAGAATCGAATGCAGAAAAAAATACACCGTAGCTTCAAAATTGTAAGAGTTGTATGTTTGCTGAATACCAATATTTGTAACTTTTTTGAAGTACTAGAAAATACCGCTCAAAGTTTGATAATCTGAAAAGTAGCATCCTACTCATATGAGGTGTAGCGGGTAATTAAGACATATTCCTTTACCTGCCTTAGTGTGTATGCTATTAGAAGCACGTTAGATACCAGATACAGCCAGATAATTAATTATTACAAATTATAATTGGCTGAGAGAGCGTTTTTAGAATGCATATATTGAGTCCCTAATCCCCGCGTCTCCCACTTCCCTTTCTCCCTCTCCCCAGTGGGTTAGAATTACACTAGAGCTCTGATATTTCACACAAACAATAAGAAGGTTATTAGGCAACTATTTGCGCAATAAAAAAAAAATATAAAATTATGCGATTTCTCATGTACGGTTCCCTTAAATTTCATTCACGATATTGAAGTTGAAGAGACAAAAAAAAAGGTTTTTATTATTATTTAAAAAAGGTAAAATGAAAGGTTACTACCACTACGAATATAGTTTAAAAAAAACTGTTCCAAGCGGATAATTTTTTAGGATATTGTTATTTAAGGTTACTAACACATTGATTGGCTATGGAGATTGACCAATAAGTGCATAGGGGGCATGCCGCCCTCCGAACTCCCCTGTCAGGTCATTAAGCAATCGTGAAGTTTATAGTTCAACAAGAGGATACAACAAACTACGTCAAATCCGTCAATGTTGAGTGTTTCAAAGCTCTTATTATTTGAAATTTAATTCAACTCATACCTATATTCAAGGAGAAAGATCCAACAGGGGGCGGAGCACTAACGGCTTAGTGCTTCACCTTCTGTTGACTCCTCCTAGCCGACCAATCACAGAAGAGTTATCGTTAAAAACATTATCCGTAAGAACACTTATACTTGCTATACTGTATCGATAGAAACGTGTAGCTGAACTGAAATTTTTTATGAGAATATTTTTTAAATATATTATATTATATTACCTGATCATTACTGTCGATAGCAGTGATTCCGAAATAGAAAACAGTATCCTGTTCAACTTCTTTAGGTAGTTGCACAACCACTTCATGTTGAGTTCCAGCACCTGACGTCACCAGAGTACCTTTTGAACACAAATTAAACATAACACAATCAAGAAAAAAAAATGAAAATCGAAAAATTCTACGTTTAATGAGAATTTTTCAATTAATCCAATATTTATGTCCTAAAACAGTTTTCCTCTCTTTTTCAAGTATTAAAAGACCAAAAATGAGGTTCACCAGGCAATTAACATCTATATAGCTGACGATTTACTTAATCATGGAGAATTTTAATTCAATATTTCAGTAGCTATTATCTAACCGCATTTGTTGCTGTATAATTATTTGAAATCAGTTTTAAAATATAGAAAGTTTACAGTTATTTAATTAAAACGTTTTCAGTGGTCAGTGGTCGTTTTCACATCAGTGTGGTCGTCTCTTTGGAGCAAAAAGGTGCAGAGCCTTTCGAAAGGACCACAGAAAACGTCTTAAGTAACTCAAAACTTTTCTTATTTCAAAACCAATTTCAAAAACTTTCAGCAATGAATGCGGTTAATATAAATTACGAATTACCCCGTAATCTAAGACAGTGCTTTTCACTGTATGGATTTCAAACTGATAAATTTGTTATTAGTAAAGTATCTGTAATCTGCTGAATATCTCTGTATTTGCTACGTTAATTTGAATATTTTTTAAATTTATATAGGCAGCTCTTGAAGGTTTTGCTTATTCGGGCCATAATTGCCTAATAAAATGTATTTTTAAATATTTTACAAAGCATAGTCTTCCCCAAAGACTCTTTTTCTTCTGTAAAGGGACATATTTGAATAAACTATTATTACCATTACTATTATAGATATTAGCTACCCAAATATCGAATTAAAATTCTCTAAGGTTAAGTAATCGTCAGCTATACGGATGTTGATGAACTTCATTTTCATCCCCGTACGAATAACATAGAGGAATATTTCGCTGTTCAGCTGAGTTGTAACTGCGCTCTCTTTAATTTAGTGGTCTATTAAATATTTAATTAAAGAATATGTAGAAAATATTAAAACTACTTATCAATCTTTCTACATTTTAAATTTTAGTCTCTTTATTCTGTATTTTAAATTCATTCTATTTTAACAACAATAAATCATTTATTCATCAACAGTGAGCTCTACTAAATGGATAAAGATTAGCCATCCCTACCTTCTTCTAGCAACTCCTCTTCAATCTCAATGTAGTCGGCGAAAGCATCAGAAGGATTTTGTGTGTAGCGAAGATCGTGCTTGGATGCTGGGTGAATAAATGAATTGAATATTTTTCTTCAGAAAAGCATGTAAATCAATACTAAAAATATTCATATTGAAAATCTACAATGTTATTTTTCACCTTTTCCGATATTGAGATCTTCTCCAGTCTCTGTCCAGCGCAGTCTGACGAGGATTGTGTCAAAGGGTGTACTTGGACCATCTTGGTCCACATCAACTATCTTAAAATCTGTTATACGAGATGGTGCCTGAAAAATAATTATTTAAATCGAGATTACTCTATCTAAAAACAGTGTTTTAATTACGTTCAAGCTGCGCTAACTCGAATAAAATCTATATAGAGATTGAATTCCTTCTTTACAGCTTCAAAAGTCACTCGAATAAGAAGAAAAATGAATGAATAAAAATGTTGAGAATTTTATTTTGTAAACGGAATGTTGATATTTTCAAGATTTGGTCAAGCCACTCTCAGTAACCTAATTGCTATATCGACAAATTAGGTTGTTGATAGTGAATGTCATGTTTTTTTTGCTATACATTTTTTTGTATATTGCTTATGTTTTCTTGAATAAATTGTTTCATTGTTTCAAATTGTTTCATGTCCGACAATTTCGCCGCAAGGAATTTCCCTTAAACGCCCCTTTCACCGAAATTCTAAAGCCACTATACGTTATAAATATAGAGATATTGCGTACCTAAGATCAAGCTAACAGACCGGTTGGGATGGGTGTGACAACCCCTTCTGAGCCAGGAGGGATTGTCCAGGTTCGGTTGTGACAAAATGTATACCTTACTGTCTTTTACTATGGACACATATACCTAAGTTTTCTAAGAAATTGTATTATTCTCGTGAAAATTCCGTTCAGCGAAAATTGCTATAAATGATACTCACAGGATCATACGAAGCGCTATTCTGAATAGTGATGGAGTTTTCAGATGTCTCCGTCCTCTCGTAATTAGACACAGTGACGCCCCCTGGTACTGAACTTCCGCAACATGGAGTAGGGTTAACTGGTGAAAATAAAGCAGTTACCTAGTGACTAGGGTGAAAATGAAGGAGTTACCTAGTGGCTAGGGTAGAAATGGAATGAATGGATGTCTCGTAATTATATATTGTATATATAAACCACTAATTGTTACTTAAAAAAGAAATATAATGAAGAAGCAAAAACATCTTTCCATCAGAAAACTAGTTAGGATTGGTTAAAAAGCCTACCACTTAAGGATTATAATTACAATATTTCTATTAAATTGTAACAATTGCTTCTCCACATCTAATAATTAGTTAACTGTAATCAATGAACTGAAATACGGTACAAAACTTTTTAGGTACACAACTAATATAAATTGGAACAAAAATTTATTAACTCAATACGTGTGTGCAAGATATTTCTAGCCTATAAGAGTACAGAGTAAGATTGATGCATATTATTTATTTCATGACAATCTAATCACTCGTTTTCGTTCTATAATCTCTCACATGGATCAACTGGTGTGATTCTAGGTACTTGTTGTCTCAGGTAATGTGTGTTTGTTGTCACAGAACTGGATGATTTGATGGTAAGTTCTACTGTCAACTGGGTAGTACTGCCACTGAATTCAGTCACGTAGCAAGAGAAGATTCCATCATTTAACTGAGTGTCCGGGTCTGAAAATATGAAATACATGTAGATATTTAATTTAAAAATCGAAAAGAATTATGGCAGTGAAAACTATCCGTCATTTACTTCCAAGGAAACTATCAAATAACAATGATTAACTGGCAAATGGCATATAAAAATTGAAAATTAGTTCTATCAACTCCTCTCATAATTTATTACGATACTAACCTCCTATTCCATCATCAGAGAATATCAAAGAGCTGGCTACAACTGCACTTCCTCTCTTTAGAGTTCCTTGAACATCAAGGTTTACAACTGGCTTATAACCATTCTGCAACACAGACACGAAGATAGCTAGGTTGTTCTTCTCTAAATCTAGAGTACCAGAATCTAGGTGATCTGCGGTCGTCCATATTGTAGTGTATAACTGTTCTGCCGTGGATCCAATTCTTTCTGAAACGCTTATGTAACCCTCCATGACTGATCCATAGTTATTTATGAGTGTTATTCTGAAGATAAGATTTCAAAATTAGTAACGTATACCACTCTCAAATGAAATAAAACATGTTTTAATAATTAATAAGAAACATAAATCAATTTAATGTCTTACCTATAGGATCCAGAAGTAACTTCAGATTCGCCAAATAGTATTTCTGTGACATCTGTAGCGTTGTATAGTGTCTCGTATGTCGGTGTCTCAACCTTTATGAAGAATTGACTTTCATCTTCATTACTAAAATAAAAAATCATTGTGAAAACAAATTATTCTATTATCACCATAAAATTACCAAGGCACCTATGAAACAATTGCTCAATATTGTATATTAGATTTTGGATTACTTACTCATTTTGTACATCGAAGAAAGTTACCGAAATATACAATTCTGAAATGCTATCATCCACAACCAAATCATAAAATGTTTCTTGTCCAGAGCCTACAGAAAATTCTTCATTCTTCATCTATGGATATAACACTTTGTTAGAATATAATATCTATTTTGTGTGTTACAGTGATATGAGATTTCTATATGACTCACGAAAAAAGTTTTGTCATCAGCAACTAGAGAAAAAATTATATTGCTGGCTGTTTGAGGACTATTGTTGTTGTCACTTGCATACAGACCTAAAGGAGGTGTTAGAAACGATTTTAGATTACCAATGAATAGAATCGATATTAATAAATAGATTTCATATTACCATATTTAATGTACGACCTAATATCAGCTTTATTGTTGATTTCAATTAGTCAGATGTACAATTCTTGCATATTGTATATGTGAACAATCTTACAAGATCAGCTAATTTGAATATAGGGTTAGAAGAAGAACTCTTATTGAGAGTAAATAAGATTTACCTCCAGTATCTTCTGCCATCTCTTTAATCCAGGGATTGTTTCCGTCACTACTGTATATCACCCCGCTGACAACAGCGCTCGGGTTGGAGGATAAATCAGGCTCAGAATCTGCTCTATCCACATTCGACAGCTGTATCAAGAAGATATTAGCATTTCCACCTTCTGCGGCTAGTTTTTCAGCAGCGTCTTCAACTGCGTAACCTGGGAAGCATTTTGCATAATCTTCTTCGAATGGGTCAGAGGGAAGAAAATCTATCATTGCATCGATATCAATATCATCAATAGGTATAAGAGTTTGTCCGTTGAAATACTCTGTCTCTTTTTCGTCTCCATATATGCATAAGCCTAGCTCTGGAACAAGGCGATTTTCAACAATTGTTCTTAAATTGTTTCCCAAAACACTATATACTGCAGCACCATTATTGGCCAAGAAATCGTCTTCAAGCTGCGAGTAAAGGAAAATCGATTAATTTTACTTTGATATTATAAAAAGACAATTTCAGCTTTTGAATCTTCAAAAGAAATATACTTCGATGGTTTTATCCACGAGAACCAAGAGGGGAAGTGAATCGACTTTCACCACTGTGAAGGTAGGATCAGTGTTTCCGATCATTCCAGGACTGCTCCCATCTATTCAAAAATATATTAATGACTAAATTTATAGTGTAAGATTTACAAGAAATATATTATTGATACTGTAGCAAAAATCATACCGCTAAAATCAGGATGTAGTTGCATCACTTCGAAAATGCTTTTCTTATCACACAGTCGATTTTGTCTTGAAGGTGTTGAAGCAATATGATTAGAACCATCACACACTTTTTCAACCTTTGAGATGGTTGAATACGTTAATTGATTCACATAGCAAACCAGTGTATTTTTAAATTATATATCAATTCAATGTATATTTTAATAATAGTCAATTGTATAACTTACGCTGGTAAGATGAGTAGCCGACATCAATGAAAATTCAGAAGTTGTTCCTACATCCTCAGTCATAAGTCTACAGGTAGCGTCTGTAGAACTGGGTTCACAGATTTCTTGATTCCTGAAATTTATGATATGAACGTTTTTAAAATTAAATATCAGGAAATCTGTGATAAAGAATAATCATTGCCACACAGTATATACCGAAAATATTTCTACTGATAATGAAAAGTACTCACTGATCAACCCATTTGTATTCAAGTTTTTCCAAATCACTACAGACGGTTGGCTCTGTCATATTGGTGACAGCGTTCAAGAAATTATCTGGATAAAGAAGGTCCCCAGGGAAGCCATGTTCTTCGAAAACACCGTAACGTAGTCTCAGCCATTCTTGGGCAATCACTTTGCCTGTGGAAATTAATGGTCAATATTATATTGAAAATAGAATTAAATTGGAACAGGAGGAGGGAGTTTTTTTTAACTTACTGGATATGAATTATGAAAATTAAACAGTCTGTATATCAAACCTACTATTTCTGTTATTTCATACCATACGGCAGATGTTCATTTTGTTTTAGATACTGTAAAAAAATAAAATTTCTAATCCTTACTCTACTCCTAACCTGAGTCCCCATACAACTGCGCTAGTGCATCATCAGTTATGAATGTTCTTGGTAAACTCATGACTGAACCAGGAGTTCCACAAGGCCCACTTTGGTGAGTGAAGGGCACATCTCCGTAAACTCCATTTTCAGTCACTCGAATGAGAGAGTTGGAGAAATCCTCTCTAGAGCAGGATATGGATATATTTAATGCGTTGATGGAATAAGAGATCAAGCACTCTATTTGGATTAAGTTAAGTAATACCATTAATGTAGTACCAATAAGCAACTCAATGAAAATAATGGCAATTAAGGATTTCATCATTTATTATTTTATGACATTGATATATCATTATATCATTGCATGATGGAAATTGGAATAGAAGCAGATTAAGTAGCCTTTTAAAGTTAGCTATGATGAATGTCATACCCAATTGCAGTAGGTTGATCGTACTTCACTCCCCAATCTCTCGGTACGACAATTTTGATTTCTTTGAAGTAAGCATAGTTGAGACTTGCCTTGTAAAGAGCCGCTGATGATGCGGTCATCAAATTCTGAAAATAAATTAATAATTTGTTATTAGGCTCCATGAATGTAAAATATAATAGATACTTTTCTTGTCCAAAGAAATATCACGTACATGATATTTCATGTACGCGATAAATAGCTATTTCGGCTAAATATTAGATTAATTTTAGCTAAAGATAGATCTTTATGTGAAATAGGATCGAAAAAGTAACCATAGTTGAATAAATATGTAAATGAAAACAAATTAGCTGCTTCTATTACATTTGACTACCTTAATCTTTTGGATGAACTCTTCCTGTTGATCCGTATTGACTTTGATGTTCTCTTCAATGGCAATCACTACCCCTGTGTAGCCATTGTCCGTTAGGGTGACAGACCTGTGCGTACCACTGAGGGAACCCCCAGCTGTGGAAAAGAGAACCAACGAGAGAAAGAGGGCAACATAAACCTGAGGGAAAAAGAACAACCATTAGTGATGTGGACCAAAATTTTCTATTTATTTATTAGCCTCTTAAAGTTATTCAGAATTTAAAATAATAATATATTTTTTTTGTATTTACTCAATAATAATTAAGAAAAATTTGATGGAACATAATATATTAGGAATCTATGCTAAAGAAACCTAGTCTAACATATCCTTCTAATATTTCAATATTAGAATTGCTAAAAGCTGTTGAAAGAAAAATAAACAGATCTCAAGGAATGCAGCTTAGCTAACAGGTGTAATAAATAGAACATGCGACAATCTCCGGTGCATGTTATTCAACTGTATGAGATTGTACGTAGATAAGATAGCAGATACCATTGAAATGGTAGATAACTATTTCTTCACTTCAATAATGTTGTAAATTTGAACTGTTTTCCTTCAATAGTTGATTTAATCTCATCAAGAATGAGAATAAAAGCTTGTATTATAAATTTTGAATAAATTCAGTAGATTAGAAATTTGTATACTATTGTTAAAAATATTTAAATCATTAGCGTAAATTAGAGCCTCAATGCAGATCCGTAGCTTGCAGTAAAATGTTTATAGACTTTTTCCGGGTATCTCTCAAAAACTGCATTAAACTGCCGATTGACTGGACTTTGGTATACTAACACGAAAAACGGAGTCTCTCTCGATAAAGCCAATGCAAAATACTCATTGGGTTATGATTTGGGGAGTTCAGAAACCAAACATTGGGATAAATGGTCTGGTGAGTTATCACGACAAGTTAGTCTTATTAAAATTCTGATAATTCCAGTCATTAATTCTCGCTGTCATCACGCACGAGTATGAAAATTGTCCAAGGTTTCAAATAGCGTATATTGAATATTTGGTATTCAATAGCCTAAAGCTCTTACAATTTTGAAACTACGGCATTGTTTTTTTTTTGTATTCGATTAACCAGGTAATTCTCTAGAGCAGTAAGTCCTTTTTTTTCAAATTATTTTTCGAAATATTAAATTTTGAATAATATTTTTTTTCGAATTTTTTCACGAGAAAATCAATATTTCGAAAACCAATTCGAAAATCAAAAAAAAAAAACAGGGATCGACAGCACTAGAAAATTTGGTGGAGAATCGAATACAAAAAAAAAACAATTCCGTAGCTACAAAATTATAAGAGCCTCAGGCTTTTTTTGGAAAAAGGGTCGAAATACGTTCGAAATTCGAATAACTCGTTTTCTATGGGTCTAATCGAAAAAATGCCATGTACGAAAACGATAGAGAATTAGTTTTATATTAGGGTACAAGGTTTCAGAACCGTGGCTTCATTAATAAAAATATTTTCAAAAGCCATGTACAGTCCCCATCCCTTTGGGTCTGGATTGTTTATGGCTACTCATAGGTTAGTATAAGTTCGGTTCTTGCTGTTGATATCATGCAGAATAAAAGGGTTTTAGGAATTTTCGTCGTGGGAAAATTCGCCGTCGGAATTTTCGCCGTAGGAAAATTCGCCGTGAGGAATACTCGCCGTGAAGAAGAAATTATAGATGACATAACTATTAAAATACTTATAAGTATTTATAAAAAATATTGATAATTATAAAGTAAACCAATTTGTTAAATAAATAATATAAGAATTTATTATTGTAAATATTAATTGTAGGTGATTATGTAATATTGTATATCTGATGAAACTATGATGCCAAAAATTTATATTAACTGTTCATATATGCAATGTATATTTTAATCAGTAAATGTATATTTTTCGCAGTAAATGTATATATTTTATATTTTTTAAATATATATTTTTGTGTCACGAGAGGTCGCTGTATAATATTTCGAGTGTTTTGATTGATTGACTAAATAGTCGAAGCTAATTTCTTTGTTAAAAAAATGTTCAGTAAAGATGAATAAGATCACTAGTGATAGTCAGCTGTGTTTTGGCTAATCCTAGTCGGTTTGCATCACTTCCTCTTAAATGTGTCAAGTGTTCCTGTGTTTAATATTGTGAATTTAAGATAGAGCTTTTCTAATTATTGTACACTATTCTGAGTCATACTTACCTAATTATTGATTTTTTATTTATTCATTCGGTATTACATTGTACGGTTTACCTCTTGCAATTTGAATTATTCTGAATGGCACAAATATTTCAAGGTAGTACACTGATAAGAATGCTACATTTAAAATATCTCTCTTGTGAGTGTATGTGATCTCTAAACCAAAATTCCATTCATTTCAATTTTAGAATCCATAAAAATCTTCGTTGCTGCGATTCTAACGAAATATGAGGAATAAATAGGAATATAATATGTTTAGTCAAATATTATTATTATTTCCATATAGTTATTAACATACATAGAAATAAATATATTCAGTTACATTATTATTTAAAAATTATTTAAATATTCCTCACGGCGAATCTTCCTAACGGCGAATTTTCCAACAGCGAAAATTCCGACGGCGAAATTTCCCACGGCGAATTCTCCGGTCATCGAATAGACATGTAGTATATTTGCCTCAAGATTATCATATTGGCAACATCATACAGTAATCTAATATATTATAATTGTAGATTTTCAATCTATTTCAAAGCAATATAATGCACCGGGGTGCCTGAGAAATGCAAGGGGTGCGCGAGAAAAATATTTTAAGAACCACTGGTCTAGAGTCTGGACTCTAGACTATGTCAGACGAGTGGCATGTTTCAACAGCGATGAAATCACTCGTCTAACATAGCCCAGGTTTTTCAATCACTGTCATTTAAAACTGCCTGTTTGGCATTAGCCAATCGAAAAATCAAATTTATCTCCAACATTCTGTATATATGTGTGCATGATTCAATATTATACGTTAAAGTCTACAGTAATATAAAGTCTAATCTAAAAAGTTCTTAAGGGCACCGTACTTTGTTTTTGACAATGTTTTTATTAATGAAGCTACGGTTCTGAAACTTACTAGCCTATTGGAAAAATTAAATTCTTTATCGTTTATGTTCGAGGTATTTTTTCAATTAGACCTATAGAAAACGAGTTATTCTAATTTCGAACGTATTTCGAACATTTTTTTTCAAAAACATACTTCTTTCACAATTTTGAAGCTACGGCATTGAAGTTTTTTGCATTCGATTCTCAAAGAGATTATCTACAAAACGATTTTCTTTGAATTTCGATTTTCGAATTGGTTTTCGAAAAGAAAAAATGTGGGAAAACATAAATAATTGGATATTTTTCTTTTTGAAATTCAAAATTTTGAAAACAAATTCGAAAATCAAAAAGTAAACCAATTTGTAGAAAATTTCCTGGAAAATCGAATGCTAAAAACCTCAATACCGTAGCTTCAAAGTTGTAAAAGAAGTATGTTTCTGAATACCAATATTTGCAGCTTTTTTGAAGTACTAGAAAATACCGTTCAAAGTTTGATAATCTTACTAGTAGCATCCTACTCGTATGAGGTGTAGCGGGTAATTGAGACACATTCCTTTACCTGCCTTAGTGTGTTTATTAATTATCTTAGCGAGATAATTAATTATTACGAATAATAATTGGCTGAGAGATCGTTTTTAGATTGCATATTGACTTCCTAACCCCGCGTCGCCCTTTCTCCCTCTCTCCAGGGGGTTAGAGTTACACTAGAGCTCTGATATTTCACACAAACAATTAGAAGGTTATTAGGCAACTATTTACGCAATAAAAAAATTAAATCATTGTATTTTCTCATGTACGGTCCCCTCAATAAAATGAAAAGATATTGCATTAAGAGAAATATTTAGGTAATAAAATCTAACACGAGACGTAAAATTTCGAGAAATCCAAGTGCTATATTTCTTATCTAAGACAATGAATGCAATAAAAGTGACTGTGCACAACAATATAAGATCTATATTTCAATAAAAAATGTGACCTTTTATCATTTTATTACTATAGATAACACTATAAACCATTAAAGAGCAAATGTCAACAAACTCATATGTTTTCATTTAAATATACGTGAATCTATTTACATTAACTTACTAAATTAAATAAATTCTATAATGCCATATAGTGGCTGAAAATGACATCCACGTCATAAGAAACAGTAATTCTTTGATTTACAAGAATGATCATTAATATCATTCAGATCGATAAAATATTTCTACCACTGAAAGAGTGTCTTCTATGATCATAAATGAAGCTATCTCACTGAATAAAATAATTTGGTGGTACTGAAGTATTGTCAGCATCTGACAATATCTTTCGACGATTTATTTCTATGTTGCACTGAAGGCCAATAGAAGTGGAATAATGTTCAAATTTGGTGATTACAATTGAAGGTCAATTTTTTCGTATGAGGAGAGTAAACTATAAAATATGGACTAGCATCATTTTATATTCACATATTCGATTTGATAAATATTTGCTAAGCATAATATATCAAAGACCTTCTTAATTTATTGAGAAATTCAAAAATTCAGATCGAAGGTTCAGTCAGTTCAATCTTTGTCTCATTGTGTGATAAGCTTATCGACTGCAAACTGCTTGTAAGATATCTTATCATTTTACCAAAACTTCACAGATTGTGTTTACTCATTCTTCAGTGGAATTATTCTAATTATCTGAACATAATGGAATATTTTCTTATTTTTCTCCGTTTTTGGGGACTGTACCCACGATACACGTACAAGACTTCTGATCATCAATCAGTCACAAAAAATAGCTGAATTTCCACACATTTCCTACTATATTCGGTTGGTATTTTCCTACTGAAATTCTTGTCGCTAATGATATTTATGACTTCATGGCCTTCAAGAATGAAAGTTAAAGCAGGATCTACCAATATCGAGGATATTGTTGTTGCTATTTGGTCAATAGTTAGTGTATTAATTGGAATAATCATTGAAATTATCTTCCTCAATAAACATAAAGAATTTTACAAACTTCTTTCTATGACGTGGCATTTACGGAATATTCAATCCCAAACCTCAAAAGAGACTTCAAGATTAACTTCGAAACAAGCTCTGTTCCTGGGTATTCAATCAATCAATTTAGTAGCAAATATAGGTTTTAATATGCTGACTTTCGGGAAAATATATGGTTTCTATTTGCTTTGTGACAGCATTCGGTCAATCAATCACTTATGCTTTCTATTCATCGGCTTCAATTGTACAAATTACAACGCAATGATTTGTAGGAGAAGAATGTCATCTCCTACAAAGAATTAAGTTTGCCAGAAAAGGTTTCCAAAAATGCTGCTTTAGCTTGAGCAATAAAGCGATTGAAAAAAATAGATGAAGCAGCATCCCAGCTGATAAAAATCTTCGGTTTAATTATATTATTGGAATTTATGAATGGCATGGTAACCACAACCATCATGATGTTTTTGGTTCTCGAATTTGCTAGAAATTTCTGTGCAAAAATAGCGTTTATAAATTTCATTTACGTTTTCAAGACTGCAAGTTTTTCAGTCGCTTACACACAATTCCCTACAAAAATGGCGAAAAAGGTAATATTTATATTATTATATTTATAATTGAATATATAGTTTACATTCTTAACGAATTAGTAATGATTTTAACAAGTTCTTATTTCAGAAAAAGGAAAGTTCCGAATTTTATGAAATGTGCATCATCAATGACCCTACTTTGAAAGAGATGCTTGAGGTACTTAATTCAACTTATTTTAAACTGAACCAAACTATTTTACAGGGCACCCTTATGAACCCAATCTAACTATCTGTCGAACCCAAACCCTATATACCCAAACCCTATATACCCATCCCTAACTTACCTAATCTCTGGTGGCCAGATTATTTGGTCTCGGACTTCACGGTCTCGCAACACTGACTTTATCTCCTACTCCTGCTGCTTAATGTAATGCAATAGAATATTTAAGAATAAAATAGTTTGTTTGGGAGTTACAATAAAAATAATCAATGAAGATATTTTAAAAGATGAAACCAGCTAACTGGAATGATGAGTTGAACAGATTTAAAAATATCTTCATTGTAATCAATTAATTTGCTTATTAATTGACATAGTCTTCCGTGGAAATATGGAGATAAAGGTCTGGTCAAGCTAAACATTGTTGGATCATTCCCTGAACAGTAATGAGAAGAACCGAATTTCGATGAAAAAAAAACATGGACATTACTATATCAGTACACCGCTGAACCCGGTGAATTATGATTAAGTGAGACGCGTGCTTTCTTGAGATGTGTGCATATTATAGGCCGAGAGTTTATTGTGGGCGTGGCGTTATTGCTTCATTATCAAGTGTGCTACGATGCAGTGAGAGAGTTTGATTAGCTCTTAATTAGGTTTGTAAGATAAAATCCGTGGTATAAATGATTTACACATTGTCACAATATAATGGAGGTTTCAAATTTTTGACAGTGGTATATCTTTGTACCAATTTGTTTAACAGTAGCTATGATATCTTAATTCTTCTTTTTATATTCATTTTTATACGCATATAATTTTTGAAATATTTAAATCAATGAAGAAGAATATTTTTTTAATGAATTTAAACACTGTAGGGAATAATATGAAAACCCGATATTTCTATGATAAAGTAGCAATGTATCATTTTCGAAGTTAACATACGGAGGATAATTTAGTAAATTCCTAGTTCGCATCCCTATTTCATTTAGGAACGCGAACAAGGAATCAATACAAATACCCCCTTCCTAGTTCACGTTCCTAATTGATTTAGGGATGCGAACTAGAAATGGAATTTTAGATAAAGAATACTTTTCACATTTAGTCCAATCTCAAACTGACCGTTCAATATAAAGTATATTCAAACAGTATCAATATCAGACATCTCAATTTTTTTAGTTAAATTTACCGAATTTTAATTTTAAATATTACTTTGGGTACTATTTATGTAGCTAAGACACTAGAATTTCAGCTTATTACTATTTGTTAGTCCAATATATTTTAATCATAAGAAAAAGTAACTAAATTTATGAAAAATATTTTTAAAATACCTCCATCCTATCGTTCGCGTCCCTAAATCAAATAGGGACGTGAACTAGGAAGGGGGCAATCGGATCGGTTCCTAGTTCGCGTTCCTAAATGAAATAGGAATTTACAGTACGGTATACTCTGTGTTAAACACATGAGTTCACAAAAAATTCACAAAAACGCAACGAACAAAATTATTATTTGACATCTTTAAATATGAAAATAATTGTAACTAGGACAGGCTCTCGGGAGAGCGCATACCTTAGCCACCTATTATAAATGAAACTTACCGTCCAATAATTTTTGAGTTATAAATAACTTCTTGACCTTAAACTTTGAAATTTTCTATCCCAAAATCTTTCAAACTGATTCCTGGACAATGAACAATCGTCTCACCAAATTTCAGGCAATTTGGTTGAATACTTTTTGAGTTACAAATGGCATTGATTTTGATTTTTCACCCGATCGCTCCAAAAATATAACTAAATCGTTCCTAGATATTGAAATCGTCCCACAAAGTTTCAGGCAATTTTGTTGAATAATTTTTTAAGTTATTGAAATATAAATGACCTTGATCTTTGACTGGTTATCTCCCAAAATTTTACCAGATGATTCCTGGATATTGACTAATCGTCCCCTAAATTTTAGTCAGTTTCGTTGCATATTTTTGAGTTATGAATGAGCTTGACCTTGACCTCTGACGTGATCGTTCCCAAAATCCTACCAAATGGTTCCAATCGTCCCAAAAATTTCGAGTAATTTGGTTGAATACTTTTTGAGTATGCGACTACGAAGATGATAAATGAATAAATAAATGATGCCTAAAACATTACCTTCCGCATTCTGCGAAAGTAATGAGTTAAAGTACCTACCATGAACTTCGGACTATCAGCATTAATTATTCACATATTCAATTTGATAAATATTTGCTAAGCATAACATTGCAAAGACCTTCTTAATTGATTGAGAAATGCAAACATTCAGATCGAAGCTCCAGTCAGTTCAATCTTCATCTCATTGTGTGATACGCTGATCGACTGCAAACTACTTATAAGATATCTTATCATTTTACCAAAACTTCACAGATTGTGTTTACTCATTCTTCAGTGGAATTATTCTAATTATCTGAACATAATGGAATATTTTCTTATTTTTCTCCGTTTTTGGGGACTGTACCCACGATACACGTACAAAGCTCCTGATCATCAATCAGTCACAAAAAACAGCCGAATTTCCATACCTTTCTTACTATATTCCATCGGTATTTTCCTGCTGAAATTCTCGTCGCTTATGATATTTATGACTAAATGGACTACAGTTCTGGACAATAAAGCAGTGGTTAGCAATATCGAGTATATCGCTTTTGCTATTTGGTCAATAGCTAGTATATTAATTGGAATAATCATTGAAGTTACCTTCCTCAGTAAACATAAAGAATTTTACAAACTTCTTTCAATGACATGGCGTTTACGAAATATTCAATCTCAAACCTCAAAAGTGACTTCAAGAATAACTTCGAAACAAGCTCTGTTCTTGGGTGTTCACTTATTTTTTCTAGTGACAATATTAATTTTCAATATGATGATTTATAACCAGAAAGAATTTGAATGTGTTTTTTATTGGTTTTGTGACAGCATTCGGTCAATCAATCAGTTATGTTTTCTAATCATCGGCTTCAATTGTACAAATTACTATGCAATGATGCTCAAGAATGTCATCTCCTACAAAAAATTAAGTTTGCCAGAAAAGGTGGCCAAAAAAGCTGCTTTAGCTCGAGCAATAAAGCGATTGAAAAAAATAGATGAAGCAGCATCCCAGCTGATAGAAGTCTTTAGTTTCATGATTTTATTGGAATTTCTGAATAGCATGGTAACCACAACTCTCGGAATGTACTTGGTTATCGAATTTGCTCGAAGTTCCTCAGCACAATTAGCGCTTCCAAATCTTTTTTACGTTGTCAAAATTGCAAGTTTTTCAGTCGCTTACACTCAATTCCCAACAAAAATGGCGAAAGAGGTAAATTTCAATATTTTTATATACGTATGATTAAATGTACAGTTTACATTCTTAACGAGTTAGTAAATAGTAATGTTTACAACAAGTTCATATTTCAGAAAAAGATAACTTCCGAATTTTACGAAATGTGCATCATCAATGACCCCACTTTGAAAGAGATGCCTGAGGTGATTAATACTGGTTTCAATTGCTTAATATTAAAGATTTTTTAAGGTTAGAATAGGTTTGTTTGGGACTCTGGGTTGCAATATTTGTTTGTTGTAATATATTTACACGCCAAATTTGGTTCCTAAAATAGAACTATATCCTTCTTCTTTAATTAAGCTTTAGTTAATTGGAAATCCATTTATTTTACGGATATGGCTAACGATATTGTCAGTGATTAAATCTTTTTTTGTCATCGTAAAAAGAAAATGAAGGAAGATCACTTCAATTGCACAATTCTCAGTATGTATTTAACCATCAGATGTTTCAGAGTGACTACTTGCAAAAAGCCTTGCGTCAACCTGTTCAATTGTCGCTATGTTCTTTCACTAATCTCGATAGAGGAATACTATTATCTGTGAGTATTTAGTGGAAATTAAATGTTTAATTTCCCCAATGATAACTTCATTAATGCTTCATCTATGCCGATAATTTATTATTCCCCTCCACTCTAAATTTTCTATTACTCTATTCATTAGAACTAAGGTTTCTGATTATAAAATTACAAAATATATCAAATTCGGTTCTTTATTTTTATAACATGTAATTTGAGTAGTTCGAGTGAGCTTTGCACTACCCTCTGACTTTCTAAGCTGACTAAGCAAAGAAAAAGACAAAATTACCTCTGACTTATTGAAAACAATGATAAAACTGATAAAACAAATGGCTCCCTATACCGTTACCTAAATATCAATACCCTAAAAAACGTTAGGTACCTAAAAGATAACCTAACTACGATTAAATTTACAATAATACGAGATAAAGTTCGTAAGGCTCACTTGTTCTTCTATTTAAGAATTAGAAAATCGGACTTGGAAGGGGGAGACTGCCTATTTTTTTGATATTTATTTATTTACCGAATACATAATCAAATATTTTTCGTTAATTGTGATTTATTATATTACATTAGTTCTAAAATTTGAAATATTTGTTGAGAAATGTTAATGTAGCGTTTTTTTCAGATGCTAGGACACATCATTTCCTACCTTGTAATCACAATGCAATTATCTGGAATGGTGGAGCTCAAGCAAATGAATTGATAAAGAATAAGGAAAGTAGAATTTCAGTAACTATTAACCACATGTTAATCAAATATATGTACTTCAAATAAAAACTTCACTTGTGAATATATAAATTCCGTTTCACTTTAATTTTGATAACCTTTTTGTTTTTCTATCAGAGCATTAGGTGTTTTTATATCCTTTATGCCCTGAATTGATTTGAACCTAAATTTTTTATAATAGTCTTAAGCTAAATTTTGAAAAAGATGTATGCGTACGCATTGGTTCTAATAAATGCAACAATACATCATTTGATAAGGATACGTACTCTCCGGTAATAATGGGATGTGTAAAAAAAATCACTAATATAATCCAACATGATTCATCTTTGTTTATGAGAAAGAGTTGATTATTTCTATGGATGTTATCGAGAGAAATGTGTCTTCATTTTGTAAAAGATGAGACCTAGTAACAATAATGGTGAGTTAAGAAAATGTAAAATATACATATCTTCAAAATAATCAATTAATAGACATTATTTTTCCATTTAAGACAAGAAAAATAAAATATTTACATAAGAGGAAATTCCTTCAGAAACTTACAGCTGAGATCGTTAGGAAATGTTGAGAACTCCCGAAAGGAGTGAGCTCGACTGCCCTAAAACCTCACCCTTGCGGCTGAAAGGAAGCTGAAGGCATTCCTTCTCTGGATCGCAAGAGCCATTTGCTGTTGGAATCAGACACACTCTCTTGGATTGTTCGTTGTCTCAACAAGGTGAATACTTATGAACTTCATGACCTATAGACCGTACGCTCGAGTGGTCCCTATAGCAATTGGCTCAAATATGTAAGCTACACCAAGAACAGAGTATTTCTGATGTTTATAGTTCTCTGCAGCCCCAACAGCTGATCCGGCATCAACCACGGAATCATTGAGGTGTGTATCGGCGAATGTGTCGAAACAAGTGCAATCTCAAATCAGACTTTTTCCATTCATGTAAGGAAACAGTATTACCATCCCCCCTGTCAAGCTTAGAAGACTCAATCAGTGAAAGAAGTCCTTCACTCTGCAAAGCCTGTTTTACAACATCATTCATTACCGCATGTCTTGGGTGACGCCCAGAACTGTACCTACAAGACAGGTCAAGCAATCCTCCTACATCCATCCTACTAACACAGCGGCAAAAATGAGATTCACAAACTCTGTCATCCACTCTGAGAGTAATGGCTACCCTCAAGACCTCTGGATCAAGCTGTGTACATAAGTACAGGAATCGCATTCAACCACACTCCATTTTCCTTAAGAGATGAAGATAAAAATTGTGCTCTTGTCACCTGATCAGCTCTAGCCAACAGATTCTCCATTACTGAATGAGCCCGTGGTGTATCCCATTCTATTTGACTGAACTCATGGACTGGTATCGGGAGATCAGCCTGTGAATCATGCCTCCATGTCTCAACTGCATCCGTAAGCTCTCATGTATCAGCTACACTAATATTAGAAAGAATAGTTTCACCCAAATCACTCATATAATACATTGAAGAAACAAAAGCAGGAAAGGCAATGTCACCAGCTACCCTACAACCCAGTCCACAAAGGCAAATCATTAGAGTTGCCTGAACTCAAAAATCAGCTGTCATCTCTACATTGATCACACTGGCAAAGACAGATCTAAGTGATTCATCAAAACAGCTAAGCTCGACTACGTGCTTCTAAGCTGTTGATGCCCGCAGAACATATTGCTGCTTCGGAATAGAGAAAACATTTCTCAACAAAAAGAAGGATTGAAGGTTATCGACAACCCGAAACCGAGAGATTATTAGGCACATACTGTATCTTCTTTCCTTCTTAAAATATCCGCAGGAATACCAAAGTCACAATACCAATTGTCCTAATAAACCACCCTGACATTAGGAAGCACTACCTGGAACATCAATTCTGTTTCACCAGGAGCAATATCATCGAGGATGGTAATATCACATTTTTCGCTATTAACTTCAAGTCCAATGGCACTCAACCCATTAATCTAGATTATTAACTCTCTCTTGTGTATCTCCCAGGGCTTCGTTGTGCAAATACCAACAATCGAACTCTGACTTAACCCTGCGAGCCACCTCGTCTATTCCAAAGACAAACATAGCCGGTGTGTTATGCTTAAAGACGCGTGCTTTCTTGAGATGTGTCCATATTAGAGGCGGAGAGTTGATTGTGGGCGTGGTTTAATGGCTTCATTATCAAGTGTGCCACGAAAGTGGGAGAGTCTGAGTAGCTCTTAATTATGTTTGTATGATAAAATCCTTGGTATAAATGATTTACACATTGTCACAATATGATGGAGGTTTCAAATTTTGACAGTGGTATATCTTTGTAGCGATTTGTTCAACTGTAGCTATGATATTTTAATTCTTATTTTTCTATTCATTTTTATAAGTATTTTATTTTTTAAATAATTAATCAATGAAGAAAAATAAATTTATTTGAAAATATATTTAACAACTGTGGGGAATAATATGAAAACCCAATATTTCTAACGAGAAAGAAATAATGTTTTATTTTCGAAGTTAACACAGGGAGAATAATTTAGTAAGTTCCTAGTTCGCGTCCCGATTTCATTTAGGGACGCGAACTAGGAACCGATCCAAATACCTCCTTCCTAGTTCACGTCCTTAATTTATTTATAGAGATGCGAACTAGAAATCGGTATTTGGATGAAGAATATTTTTCTCTTGTAAGAATACTTTTCTCATTTAGTCCAATCTCAAACTAAGAGTTACATTTAAAGTATATTCAAACAACATAAACATCAGACATCTTAATTTTTTTTTGGTTAAATTTACTGAATTTCAATTTCAAATATTACTTAGGGCACTATTTATGTAAATACTTAAGATACTAGATTTTCGGCCAATTACTATTTGTTATTGCAATATAGTTTAATCAAATAAAAGGTAACTAAATTAATGAAAAATAATATAAAAATACCCCCTTCCTATCGTTCGCGTCTCTAAATCAAATAGGGACGTGAACTAGGAAGGGGTCAGATGGATCGGTTCCTGGTTGGCGACCCTAAATGAAATAGGAATTTACCGATAATTTAACGTACGGTATACAGTATACTCATGTGAGTGCTCAAAAATTGAAGTTTAACCCAATTCACAAAAAATACCGCAATTAACAAAATTATTATAAGATATCTTTATATATGAAAGTAATTGTAACTAGGACAGGTACTTAGCCACCTATTATAAATGAACTTTACCGTCCAATAATTTTTGAGTTATAAATGACATCTTGACCTTAACCTTCGAAGTTTTTGATCTCAAAATCTTTAAACTGCTTCCTTGATAATGAACAATCGTCCCACCAAATTGCAATTTGGTTGAATACTTTTCGAGTTACATATGGCCTTGACTTTGATTTTTCACCCGATCGCTCCAAAAATATAACTAAATTGTTCCTAGATATTGTAATCGTCCCACAAAGTTTCAGGCAATTTTGTTGAATAATTTTCAAGTTAATGAGATATAAATGACCTTGATCTTTGACTGGTTATTTTCCAGATGGTTCCTGGATATTGACTAATCGTCCCCCTAAATTTCAGGCAGTTCGGTTTTACTTTTTTTGAGTTATTGAGTTATAAATGAGCTTAACCTTGACTTTTGACGTGATCGTCCCTAATATTCTACCAGATGGTTCTAATCGTTCCCCCAAATTTCGGGTAATTTGGTGTTATGTCAATTACAAGATGATAAATGAATAAATAAATGCTGCCTAAAACATTACCTTCCGCATTCTGCGAAGGTAATGAGTTAAAGTACCTACCATGAACTTCGGACTTTCAGCATTAATTATTCACGTATTCGAATGGATAAATATTTGCAAAGCATAACATAGCAAAGACCTTCTTAATTGATTGAAAAAAAAACATTCAGTTGGTAGCAAACATTCTGATCGAAGCTCCAGTCAGTTCAATCGTTGTCTCATTGTGTGATAAGCTGATCGACTGCAAACTACTCATAAGTTTTCATTTCATTTAACCAAAACTTCACAGATCCAATCTGTCAGTTCTTCAGTGGACTTATTCTAATTTATCGAACAATACAAATAATGGAATATTTTCTGATTTTTCTCCGTTTTTGGGGAATGTACCCACGATACACGTACAAAACTCCTGATCATCAATCGGTCACGAAAAACAGTCGAATTTCCATACCTTTCTTACTATATTCGGTTGGTATTTTTCTACTGAAACTCTCGTCGCATATGATATTTATGACTTCATGGGCTTCAAAAATGAATATAAAAGCAGGATCTACCAATATCGAGGATATCGCAGTTACTATTTGGTCAATAGTTAGTGTATTAATTGGAATAATCATTGAAGTTATCTTCCTCACTAAACATAAAGAATTTTACAAACTTCTTTCTATGACATGGCGTTTACGAAACATTCAATCCCAAACCTCAAAAGAGACTTCAAGATTAACTTCGAAACAAGCTCTGTTCTTGGGCATTCAATTGATCTCTTTAGTAGCAATGATAGGGTACATTGTGCTGACTTTAGGGAAAATATACGCTTTTTATTGTTTTTGTGACAGCATTCGGTTTGTCAATCAGATATGTTTCCTAATCATCGGCTTCAATTGTACAAATTGCAACGCAATGATGTTCAAGAGCGTCATCTCTTACAAAGAATTGAGTTTGCTAGAAAAGGTTTCCAAAAAAGCTGCTTTAGCTCGAGCAATAAAGCGATTGAA
Source organism: Caprella mutica (assembly GCA_947561585.1). Lineage (NCBI taxonomy): Eukaryota > Metazoa > Arthropoda > Malacostraca > Amphipoda > Caprellidae > Caprella > Caprella mutica. Next base: position 48,558 of record CANNZV010003035.1, read on the forward strand.
AAAAATAGATGAAGCAACATCCCAGCTGATGGAAGTCTTCGGTTTAATGATTTTATTAGAATTTCTGAATAGCATGGTAACCACAACTCTCGGAATGTTTATAGTCTTCGAATTTGTTCGAAATTTCTCATTAAAAAACGCGTTTATGACTTTCCTCTACGTTTTCAAGATTGCAAGTTTTTCAGTCGCTTACACGCAATTCCCAAGAAATATGGCGAAAGAGGTGATGTTTCATTCTATTATATATGAATGATTGACAGTTTATATTCTTAATGAATTAGTAATTATTACAACGAGTTCATATTTCAGAAAAAAGAAATTTCCGAATTTAATGAAATGTGCATCATCAATGACCCCACTTTGAAGGAGATGCCTGAGGTAATTAATTCAATAACTAATTTCAAAACTGAATTAAATCTTTTCTACAGCATCCTCCTTAACCTGGTCTTACTACCTCTGAAAGTGAAACCTCTTTGTCTGTAACCAAAACTCTATCTAATCAACCCTTACCTAGTAATTTATTATTACACGTTGAAGAGTGGTTCGGTGGGTAAATTTAAAATTCTTGATTACCTAGCTTGATTCTCACTTATTTGGCAACGAATCTATTGCCAATTATGAATTTCTCGGGATTATAATCATTGAAAGGCTAAATTTTGTTCATTACGTATATTAAACTTCCACTTTATAGGTAGGTCCATCCTGTGTAACATTTTTCATCTTATATAGGTTGCCCTAAAAGCATTTGGCTTACCGGGCCTAAAAGTTTCTTCTGTATAACTTGTTAGTTTTTGTCATTTAGTCAGTGTTTGGAAAACATTATGTTTTAAATAAATAAATTTACATGCATCTTTAACTTTTTACTTTGTTCCTTTGACGGATATAACTAACGATATCGTCAGCAATATTGCTAGGTAAAATGAATAGTCGTAAAATGACAATGAAGGAAGATCACATCAATTCCACAATTGTAAGTATGTATTCAACTATCTAATTTTTCAGAGTGACTACTTGCGAAAATCATTGCGTCAACCTGTACAATTGTCGCTATGTTCTTTCACTAATCTCGATAGAGGAATACTATTATCTGTGAGTATTGTAGTGGAAATTAAATGTTTAATTTGCTCAATGATAACTTCATTAAGGCCTCATTTTTACCGATTATTTCTTTTACATTTTAGTAATACTTTTTTTTCAGATGCTAGCACACATCATTTCCTACCTTGTAATCACAATGCAATTATCAGGTATGGTGGAACTCAAGCAAATGTATTGATCTTTATAAAAGTTGTAATATAGTAATTATTTAGAACTTCTAACCATATGTTAATCATTAATTAAATAAAACTTTACCTAGTGAGCGTATGAATTATTTTAGTTCCGCCCTGATCCTGATAACCTTTTTTTCAATAATAAGTTTCTTAGATGAATTTGGCAGCGAGATCAAGAAATGATGGGAGTCATTAATTTTGTTTCATGATTAATATGTAAATACCTAAAGTATATAAGAAAATCCACTAATAGAATTCAACAGAATTCATTTTAGTTTAGGAGCCAGAGTTCATCATACTTGTGGATTTTATCAAGAGTAAGTAATGTGTTTTAGATATTTTAAAAGACGAAACCAGGTAACTGGAATGATGAGTTAAACAGATTTAAAAGTATCTTCATAGTAATCAATTAATTTGCTCAATAATGAACATACTCTCAGTGGAAATATGGAGATAAAGGCTTTGCATGGCATGAAGAGAGACCAAATTTCGACAACGCTCGTCACTGAGAACAAAATGAAATAAAAAACAAAAACACGGGTATTGCCAGAGTTGTACAATGTACACTGATGAAAACGGCTTTGCTATAGTGTTGGCTTAACGAAGGTGACAAGCGTCGGCTTATCAGTGACGCGATCGTTTCTATAGAGATCACGCTCGGACACCTCAATACCAATGCTAAACCAAATTTAATCATCGCAATGGTTGCAGGGTTCAACTCCCAACATTCTTCCAGCTATCCGGTGTCCTCCCGGAAACACTTACAACCACTCCACCAAAGTTTGTGCAATGTTTTATCACCGCCTAGAAAATGCAGCGATACAGCGGTGGACCAGCGTTCAAAACTTCTGCGTTGGCTTAGCGAAACCAAGCGTCAACGAACTCGCGGCTAGCAGTGCCAAACTTAGACTGGGTTGTTATTGGAGCGGTGGTGAACTTTGTCGGAGCGTAAAATTGCCTGCTTCTCATCACTCGCAATATTTTTGTGTAGCTCAAAACTTTCGGTGCAGTAGGAGGAACCATAAGCGGTGGCCGAGCGTATAAAAAAAAGCCCGTCAGCGTGTGTAATCATTTGGGTTGAGACATACAAGAGAAACTGACGTCACCCGCGGTGGCGGTTGCCGCTGTCTGATTTTTATTTTGACGCACATGATGGCCGTAAAAATCAAACCGCGAACGGGTTGCGGGGCGCAAATATCGCGCAAAGTCATAGTATGTCAGGTTCGAAATTTCTCGGCTTGCCGCTGCCGCGCCTGGCGGCTGCAAATCGTTACAGCACACAGCAGTGTATGTCATGAGGCATTAAAACCACTTAGAGCGACCAAGCCACTTAGTGTGACCAAGCAAGGATGTATATTGTTAATCAGGCTAGATTCCCGATTTTAATAGCTGTTCAAAGTGGTCCAAATTTCACAACAAACGGTGAATTTAGTCTGCGTACGTTTTTATAATTTGCTTATTATAAGCAACTTTCAGTTATGAAATGATAAAATAAACTATACCATGGATTTGTGATTACTCAATTACTGGAAAAGTGCTATTTTGACTGATCTGATAGTGATTAATCTGTTTAAAAATGGTATATATACACAAGAGCTTACGGGCATTTCAATAAAAATGATTGTGGCCGTCACATCATTTTTCAATTTAATACAATTTTAAGTTGTCTGACGAAAGTTTTCATAGGAAATGAAAGTATTGCCAATTGCATAGGGGCGGAAAAAATGTCAAATTTATATTGGTAAATGTTAAAATTCATGAAATTAAAATTTAACTGACTGAATATTTCATATACTTACCTACGAATGACCAATTGGCTTGGATCAGAAATTTTGTGAAATTTTTAGCTCAAAATTGGCTTTCCGACTTATAGTTGACCAGCCTCTAAAATATGAACAAGGTAGTGCTAAAGGTTACAACAGCATCACTTAATTAGATAAATCAGTCATAATTACCAAACTAGGTAACTTAAATGACAAAACAACATAGGTAAAATGTTGAATCGTAACAAGGAGGATAATATCATATGATCATAACTCTTTAAGTTTCTAATTTGCCTCCGTTGCCGACCAAGTCGTTCTGTTAAAAAAAACACTAATACATACTATAATGAATATATTCACATAAATTTGATGCCAAATAATTTGTTCTTGTTCATTTTAATGTGTATTTAATCTATAAATTATTTCAGGCAATGAAGAAAAAGAAATTTATTTGGAAATGAATTTGAGCATAGCAGAGAGAAGAACACTAACGTAATTTATTATTTCCGTAGTTAACATTTGGTGGATAAATTAATGTAGTGATATGTGAGCACTGAATTGAAGTTTAACACTATTCACAACAAATCACCTCTTCACATTTTGTTTGAAAAGGCTGGTTTACACGCTACGTTTTTTTACACCGTTTTAGTTTGCGCAGTTGAAAGAAAGAACGGAAACGTTACAAGTTTAGAGCGTCTACACGGTTCCATGTTAACACCCAATTAGCTCCGTTTTCTGTGATATCGTCATGATAGAGGAGGTACTAATTTTGTTAGTATTGGTTGGCTACTTGTCTCGTTAGAAAGAAAGAAAAACTAAGTAAAAAGATGATCCAGAAAACTGAGCTGCGTCTACACGTTCCAATTTATCTGCGCAGTTCAGAGAAATCTATGCTCATTAGCTCAGTTATCGCTGCAGCTGGACAGTCTCCCTTCGGAGTCAAAATTTGCGCAGTTTTCCTGTTTACACGCAATGTTTTACCTGCAACGTCTTGAACTGCGCAGACAAAACGGTGTTAAAAATATAGCGTGTAAACCAGCCTTTAAGATCATAGGAAGTTGTAATGAGTGAGTACCTACCTTGGAATATGGACTAGCAGCATTAATTATTGACGTACTTGAATGAATAGATAAATATTTGCTAAGCATAATATTGCAAAGACCTTCTTAATTGATTGAGAAATGCAAACATTCATTTCAAACCCTCAGTCAGTTCAATCTTTGTCTCATTGTGTGATAAGCTGATCGACTGCAAACTGCTTGTAAGATATCTTATCATTTTACCAAAACTTCACAGATTCTGTCTGCCCATTCTTCAGTGGAATTATTCTAATTACATAAAAATAATGGAATATTTTCTTATTTTTCTCCGTTTTTGGGGACTGTACCCACGATACACGTACAAAGCTCCTGATCATCAATCGGTCACGAAAAAAAGCCGAATTTCCACACATTTCTTACTATATTCGGTTGGTATTTTCCTACTGAAACTCTCGTCGCTTATGATATTTGTGAATTTATGGCCTAACAATATGAAAGCAGGATCTACCAATATTGAGGACATCGTTGTTGCTATTTGGGCAGTGGTTAGTATATTAATTGGAATAATCATTGAAGTTACCTTCCTCAGTAAACATAAAGAATTTTACAAACTTCTTTCAATGACATGGCGTTTACGAAACATTCAATCTCAAACCTCAAAAGTGACTTCAAGATTAACTTCGAAACAAGTTCTGTTCCTGGGTATTCAATCAATCTTTTTAGTAGCAACGTTAGGGTTATATATGCTGATTTTCGGAAAGATATATTGTTTTTATTGGTTTTGTGACAGCATTCGGTCAGTCAATCAGATTTGTTTTCTATTTATCGGCTTCAAGTGTACAAATTACAACGCAATGATGTTCAAGAATGTCATCTCCTACAAAGAATTAAGTTTACCAGAAAAGGTTTCCAAAAAAGCTGCTTTAGCTCGAGCAATAAAGCGATTGAAAAAAATTGATGAGGCAGCATCCCAGCTGATGGAAGTCTTCGGTTTAATGATTTTATTGGAATTTTTGAATAGCATGGTAACCACAACCATGGGGATGTTTTTGGTCCTCGAATTTGCTCGAAATTTCTCAGCACAAACAGCGTTTTTGAATCTCCTTTACACTTTCAAGATGGCAAGTTTTTCAGTCGCATACACACAATTTCCAACAAAAATGTCGAAAGAGGTAATGTTTCATTTTATTATATATGTAAGATCAAATATACAGTTTACATTCTTAACGAGTTAGTAATGATTACAGCAAGTTCATATTTCAGAAAAAGGAAACTTCCGAATTTTTTGAAATGTGCATCATCAATGAACCTACTTTGAAGGAGATGCCTGAGGTAATTAATTCAATAACTGATTTCAAAACTGAATTATATCTTTTCTGCAGCATCCTGAACCCGGTCTTACTAACCCTGGAACCTCTTTGCATATAACCAGAACTCTATCTTGTTAACTCCTACCTAGTTATTAATTATTCCACGTTAAAGAGTGGTTAGGTGGGTAAATTTAAAATTCGTTTCTTGATTACCTAGCTTGATTCTCATTTTTTGGCTACGAATCTATTGCCAATTATCAATTTCTTGGGATTATAATCATTGTAATATTAATTTTTTTTATTATTAAATGGATCTACTTTCTTTCCATGCATTCGGAATTTTCTTTTACTTTGTGGGAAATCCGTTCCTTTAACCGATATAACTAACGATATCGTTAGCGATAATGCCAGGTCTTTTTTTTAACATAAAAGACAATGAAGAAAATTTACATTTATTCCTAAATATAAATTATTTATTCAACAATCAAATTTTTCAGAGTGACTACTTACGAAAATCATTGCGTCAACCTGTTCAATTGTCGCTATGTTCTTTCACTAATCTCGATAGAGGAATACTATTATCTGTGAGTATTTAGTGGAAATTAAATGTTTAATTTGCTCAATGATAACTTCATTAAGGCCTTATTTTTACCGATGACTTCTTTTACATTTTAGTAATACAAATTGTGTTTTTTTTTTCCAGATGCTAGGACACGTCATTTCCTACCTTGTAATCACAATGCAATTATCAGGTATGGTGGAACTCAAGCAAATGAATTGATAATGAGAACAGTACTATTTAAGTAATATATTAGAATTATTAACCACATGTTAATTATATATTCACATAAATTCCTCACTGATGAACCTATTAATTATTTTAGTTTCGTCTCGCTCCTGACAGCCTGTTTTTCAAAAATACGTTTTTTATGTACAGTTCAAGAAATGAGGTGTTTCGTGACCGATCTGTACCTATAGTGTGTACGAAAAGTCACTACTATAATTCACAGAATCTATCTTAGTTTAGGAGACAGAGTTCGTCATACCTGTGGATGTTATCGAGAGTAAGTAATGCGTTTTAGATATTTTAAAAGACTCTTGGGTACTTGCCCAAGAATTTGCACAAGTATTCTAATAGTCCCTTCCACTTGAAATTGTAATTATATTTACATAATTTGTATTAAGACGCGCTTGCTTTGACAGCTTTTTTGCCTAATATATAAACGAAAAACACAAAAAGAAGAAACGTGGTGTAAATAGTGATTGGAAAAAGAAAAACTTATTCTCATGTCAATTTATTGATAGAGTTGAAGATATATCTACTCGGTTGGCATAATTATCTTATAATGAACGATGGAACATATATTATGAATCTGATGGAGAAGATTCATACTCAACGGGATGTCCTTATTATCAATAGGTTATTAAACTCAACGTTGAAGGTTTGCATGGCTCAAAGATTTGTAATAAAATGATTCCTGTTCTGCTGTTTATCATTTAAACAAGGTGTAAAATCTGGATCTAACAATGAATTTTATGTCTAATTATTATATGTTGGATACCATCTTTCTATTAGAGCTATCTCTCTTATAGTTTATTATTATTACTTTATCTATTAATTTTAATCGTAGATTTAATCCATCGGACAAACTCCTTAAAGCTATAACGCTTTAAAGGGTTTTGTCGTAGTCAGAATATAATCTGTCAGTAATTCTCGATTTGCCTTTTTTTTAAATCACAAGATATGTACTAATTAGGATTATCAATTTTGAAACATCCTTGGTATACTAACACTATAGGTTTCACTTGCACATGTTTACAGGATTCAAATTCAATCATGCCTTAAGTGACTTGTACAAGTTTTGTTCTATAGATCGCCAAGTTTGCTTGTACAAAATACTTGCGAAAGTACGCTTTTCAAGTTAATAGTAAAGTATGTAGCCATCTTAAATGCTCTCTCATTGAAAATAAAGTCAGATCAAGTAATACATCAAAAACATTACCAATAAATTGACAGTACATAGAATAATATGAATAGGACTAGGTAATGCACATTGAAATTACGATCAATATATATTTTGAGACTATATAGATAGACGAAATGTTGAAATGTTTTCTTGTAAATAAATTTTAATAACAAAATTAATCATGATAAATATATCCTCGCATTTTTATTCATATCAATATATTGAGGTTGATGTATCAACAAATATTAGGTATTAAAAACATTACGTCTCATGTTTGTTTACGACAAATAAACATCTATAGTGAGAACTTATATTTAGTTCTATTATTTTATAAATTACTAAACAGTATACATAGGTGCGCACTAGATTGTATAAACATATAATAACTGCTGTCATAGTTACCATGAAGATAATAATAAATACAAACAGCTTCTACCTACATTTTTAAATATTTACTAGTTTGCTGCAGATCTATATGCATTTTGTCCTAAACTTCTCTCCCTCAATTATATATTCAGAGTCCCAATGCATTCACTTCACTGCCTAGTACCTACTTCCCGAGATCTTTATCGTTACCTCTCATCTTGGATATCAAAATTACAAGAAACACACAAAATGAAACTAATAACAAACTTGAAAACCTAAATTTCAGTTACCAACACCGTATACACCAAAATAAACTTTCCTAAAAAAAATCATTTTTTAGCTCACCATTTTAGTTGCGTTACCTTCACTTCGATATCTTAACTGCTCCTCGGCGCTATCTTACGCTGGAGGCGATGATTTCTTATCAGTCTGCTGATAAGAACTTCAATTTAATTGGCTATGCAATCATATCAGTTACAGAAAGTGATATAGCAGACATAACTGTCAAATTATTTAATCTATAGGAGATTAGGCAAGAAGATATGTACTAGGTATAATTGTAATCATAAAAAACATAAAAGTATATTCCGGAAGCTGGTATATATATATATATTACTCGTTTTACATCAAAATGTTGTTTTTGAATAGGTTCTAAATTTTGTGATATTTGTTTCAATGCTATTTTCTCTTCTTCCGCTTTCTAGTTCACATCTTTTTTAAATTAATTTTTTTTTCCGATTTCGAAAAATATATTATTTAATTTAAAAAGAGAGGTGACCCGTGTATTTATTTTCCAATATCAGTTTAAAGTTCGACCATGGGATTATGAGATATAAATGATTACATTGAAAATAATTTGTATTGAAATACTTAAGATATAGTATTGACTATTGATAAGAAAGATAATGAAATTACCATTGCACAATATGCATATATTGTAATATACATCTTGTATATAAAAATATCACTTTCTTATTTAGGTCATGAATAAATTTACATTTAGAAGGATTATTGAAATTAAAATTTAATAATTATTTTAATCTGGTTAAAAGGGAGCGACTACTAATGCATAAAATATGAAGGGAATAGATATTTAAAAAGAGAGTAGACATAAATGAATTAATAGCATTGGTAAAGTAAGAAGAAAATACCTAGGTATATATAGGTATAATCAAGAGTTTATTGGGTATATACAGGGTGTTTCATTTAAGATCCAAAAAAATTTGACAGCTTGCATAAAAATCTAAAATATAACTTTCTCAGGGAAAATAAAATGTCTAAAAATCCTTCGTTATCGAGATACGATGGATTACTGTTTTTATAGTGGAAATAAATAAACTGCTTTTTTAATTTTACTATCTTCAATTATTGTTCTAAACATGATGTTAGAGTTTTCCTGTTATGACGTCACGCACACAACATACCTCGATTGTCATAACTAGGGTTGTGACAATATGCGTTTAAAATCATAGATCCTGGAAATATTATAGACGGAATGGAGTAAGACTATTTAATCGTTCAAAATCAACGGTATATAGTACTAGATACCATTTCATATCGTTTCGTCTATGATATTCTTAAGATCTATGATTTTATCGGCATATTGTCACAACCCTTGTCATAACAATATAGCAATTCTATTTCCCGCTATAAAATACAGATGGCAGCACAAATACATTTTGAACAGAAATTTGCAAGAGTAGTGTATCTTATTGTAGTATAATATCTTTGATATTGTTACCTAGATATATCTGGCTTTGTTAATCAGTGTTATATAAATACATATGGTCTTATTATCCTAAAAGTATTAATGTACCATTATTACATATTATAGTCGGAAATTGGAATATATTGGTAAGTGATCTCTAAAATTTCGTCATCTAGGTACTTAATAAATGGTGACTGGACAAAAACCCTCCGGGTGAAAAAATAACAAAAGTTCATTTTTATATCTGGTTAGGTTAGCGGTTCAGTATGGTGTCTGGGGGCTTCGATAGTGACAAAGTATATTCTTTAGTGGATTTTTCACCGTTTCTTGTACCGGGGGAATTCATCTTAGAATCCTAATAAATATTTGTTATTTTTTTAATTATCACATGGGGTTATCAATAAACTTAATACCAACAAATAACTAGGATCATTTAAGAGTGATATCAGTGAATTTAACAGTCAAAGATAAGTGTATCCGTAACTAATTTGTAAGAGTTTACTAATTTCACTTTAGCAAAAATAAACTTAACTAATTATAATGCTTATGCTACCGAAAAATTTATAAAATTGTAAAATAATAAATCAGAAAAAAGGTATTTGTGAAATAAACATCATACGAATACTCTTTTCGGTCCAGTTGCGAAATACGACTCTCTCCAATGGATAATAAGGGTTTTTGTGTGTTTTTAATGATGACTGTCATGAAATACGACACCTTCCAAATATGAAAATTGTATACGACTCCTCGATCTTATAATATGATATTTTGGTGATTGAAAAGAGATGGCTGTCACGAAACACGACTCTTCATGCTATACGAAACGTAAGACCAACCTTATCTACCTTCAATTGATAAGCAAAAAGCCTTTCTATGTTTATACCATTCAATTTAAGTACAACTTATTAAACATTATAATACAATGAAATATCCTTTATTAGACTTTATAATACAATTAAATATTCTTCGTCAAATGTTTGAAGCAATCACATAAATAAGTTGGTATAGTTTGCCGTAACTATGATTCAAAAATGTATTATATTTATTCTAATTATTATTGAATTCAAATTATTTGATTACTCATACTTGAATGTAAATTAAGAGGAGTCGGATTGTTTTAACATTGTCTCTATATAGCTGTCATGAAAAGCGACTCCCCTGAAATTCTCCCCGTAGGAATACTGAAGAGATACGATTTAATTACCATGTGAGGAGTCGGATCGAATTTCTGTATTTCAAGGGAGTCGTGTTTCGTGACAGCCATCTCTTTCCAAACACCAAAATACCACATTTTAAGATCGAGGAGTCGGATCGAATTTTTGTATTTCAAAGGAGTCGTATTTCGCAACTGGGCCCTCTTTTCTTTGATAGTACCTACATCAAACGTAGTATAGTAAGAATATTTCCGATACCTCGGTTATCATATCTGCCCACCCTAAGAGTCAAACCAGTTTTGTCTGATATATACTCTACTTCAAACTAGTTTTTATTCAGCTTAGAAGTAGTTGCTGCATATCAGCTTGCTGAGCTAGTAGGTAGTAGGTACATTAGACTGATTCCAACAAGAGGAGAGTACATCATAGTCGTTCTATCAGGCAGGAAGTGGGAGAATCTTTCCGCCACCACAACAGTCCAAGTAATTAACTAAGTCAAGAGAAAGTAAAAACATCTGACGAAAGACATTCCGTCGATAGGATGTTAGGTTGATAAGATGTTTCGTTGACAGATTTTCGTAAAGGGGATATTATTATACTCAACAAAATGGCCGTTTTATAGTTTGTTGTATCCGCTAGTTTGTGGTGTACGAAACGTCTGGCCACTTATAGGTACTCTATCGGGTATCATAAATATCAGCTCCTTTCCACCCATCGTTGTACTTTAAAGACATCCCCTTTGCTGATGGTCCGTCCTACCACTCTGGTTCCGGAGGCCTTAGCGTGCACCCCAAAGGTGGCGTTACTGCCCCGTATCTTGTTGAGAGACAATAAGGGTTCCAGTGTTCTTTGTCCAGTGTGAGGAACCACGGACACCATTTGACACCTCTGACATGGACCGGATACCTATTGAATAAAAATTAATTAAACTTGGGATAAAATAGTATTGGAATAATTGTATTTATCATCTAAACCTCGATCAATTGTTCTTCTGTTAAATTAGGTAATTAATCTCCGAAAAGAGTTTTAAATATAAATAGATTAAAACACCGTGAATAGAACCTATTTGTTTGAATATTTACCTCAATATTGAACTCTTTCCCTTCAAGAATTTTCCAGCTGTCTTCTTCGAAGATTTTTCCTCCGTCAAGAATAATATTTGCTCTGAATCTCTCTACCAAATCATCCTGAGAAACCAATTATTTAGTCAATTTAGTTCTATGCAATTTATTGAAGTAAAATAAATACTCATGTGTAAATATTGTATTTCAGGGCAGTGTCGAACGAGCTGTTTTATCAAGGCGTTTCGAAAGCAGTTTGGCAGCCGTACTGCTTTCGAAACGCGTTGGCAAAACCGCTCTTTGATAGTACTCTAAAGCGTTATAACATTCACGTTTTTTCATTAGTGATACATACCTCCGAATACTCTAGAGAATCCCTGGCGTTGTTCCTAATTTCCTGCTCCAAAAGTCGCACTGACGGTCTGTGCAACAAAAGAATCTGAGAATCATTGGCCAGGGAGAGTGAGGAACCACCTGATAAAATATCCAGATCATCATAAATATCGTATAGATAATTATTTATAAGAACAATTTGATAATGCATTGTTAATAGAAAATGTAATTGGCCACTAATTGATTACTACTACTTACTTTCTTGTGATCCATTCTTTTCCTTCCGTTCTCCAGATTGCTTCATCAATCTAATATTTTCTGTTTCGAGAACCTGTATCACAGAGTGAAAACATTATCTTCTTGCTATTTATTCCACCTAACTAACAACAAAATTTTACGTTCATATACCACCTAACTAAATAGCAACATAAGGAAATGACTTACCTCATTGAGCCAAGATGCCACGGCATCCCCACAGTCTGTGGCATTAACTCGATCACCGCAAATCTTGGCAGTACATGGCAGCCCTAAGGTAGAGCTATCGTCTCGTTTTTCTTCTTCATCTATTGCTATCGTGATACTTCCGTGATCTGAAGTTTAAACTTAACAATAAGAAGAAATTAACATTTATATCTAAAAAGATAGAATTAATTTGCTGGCAGGTGTACAAAGTTACCTTCATGAGATAGAGTCAAAGTTTTCCTCTGTAGATCTATAGATGGAACTATCAGACTGAGTTTCGGTTGTCTCTTTTGAGTCAAAACATAACCAGCAGTGTTGATAATCATCCATGTTCTGTCATAGAGTAATCCTGAGGTTCCGTACTCCCAGGAAGACACTTCTAAAGCTGCACAGGATTTCACCGGATAGAGCATAATGTTCGTAACTGTCAGTTCTGGTAAATGCTCATTCTGAACATAGAATCGATCACTAGTGGAGTTTATACTTTCTGATTCTTTGTAATTTACTGGATGGTCTTCTACAGAAATTTTTGAATGTTTGGCTGAAATTTTCTTAACTGAGGCTTCACTAGAAATGGAATCAGTTGGAATTTCCTCAATTTCTTTAATCCATGTTGTTTCCAAGATCAGAGGGCCACTGACGAAACTCTCCCTTATCATTTTAAGTAAAATGTCGGCGTCTTGAAAGGTACTGCTGTAGCCAAAGCTCACTCTCACTGAACCAGTTGGTCTACCGTCTATTATGTCTAATGAATCTCCACATACGTGACCTGACTGTATGAACGGAGAATTAGAATGGAAAAATATAATATTTAAATGTTATGATGATGAAAAACTGAATGGAAAAGTTTAAATCAAGAAGCATTCATTAACATCATCAATAATTTTAAATTGCATAACTGTAGACAGCTACTTTATTTCTATCTAAGAATTATGATCTGCAATTATTTTACCTGATGCTGATGTTTGAGAATCTCAGAAGTAATACCGAGATGTATCTGACAAGCTCCTGGATTGCACATGCAGCCAGACCGCAAGCAAATGTTGTAAAGGGTAGCCACGTGTTCAACCTGAATGGAGGATGCAGGATCAAGAAAAAAATTTAACTACTGCTCTTTTTCATAATTTACATATTGACTGATATTTTATAGAATTTCATAAATGAACGCTTAATTTCTAATATCCTTTGTTTATTTTTCTATTATTGTAATATTCTCATATATATGTTTTTTTTTTTACTTTCAGTTCAATAAAGATGTTTTAATGATACGTGCAGTACCCATCTATTACTTAATATAAATTATATATTTATTTGATTATTCGAAGAATTTAAAACATTCAGCAATACCTAAATATATATTAGGTATTCAAGCCTTCAACAATACTCACATGAGTATATCCAACGAACTCCCCCACTTCATTGAGGATGTTGAAGTTGACAATTCCCCCCTGGTTAGAGTGTGTCCAGTGTTCATAGGGAGAGTAAATCCTAACCACTTCTCTGCCATTGCTGTGTCTGTAACTCTTTAGACTTCTCTGAAGGTACAGAGACAGCTGAAATACGTGCTGTGATATTGCACTCATATTACCTGCAGAATGAAGTCAATCAATTTAACTCTGCTCCAAACTAATGAAACATTTTCCTCCTCGATGCGTTAATCTTTCTAACAAAATAATTATATAGAATTCTTTAATTTCTTGGTAGCATGGGAGTGTCACCTTAATTGACTATCAACTTTAACACTATAATTAGATTACTTCTAAATATGATTTCAATTTCAAAGTGGTCTGTTTCTGGTATTACTAGGTGGGCGAGTTCATAGAAGATGTAGGAACTTCACTTTTTTCTATGACTTACCAAATTAGTTATTTTTTTTCTACATCTTTTAAAATAGCCACTTTTCTAATATCGTTTACTTTCAGTTTTTTTGCATCATAGTATTAAAAAAATGGAAATTCTAGATATCTTAAAATGTAGTATATCCATAACCCTTTCCTAGCTTTGGATATTCGTTACTCACCACACAATCGTTGTAAAGAGTAGAAACCATGTCTCAAAGCAGCAATGGAAAGGAAAGAGAGCGTGCCATCTTCGAATCTTTAGAATATAATTTCATTCACATAAAATAATGAATGAATGATTATATTTAGTAATATAACCATATTCCAATAAGATACAACCAGCAGTATAATAATGGCATCCTTGGTTAATAATAATACATATGATGAATTCATAAGTAGGTAAACAAGATTGGCGACATTTGACTTGTTAAAAGATTTTTTTATTCCTGCTATTAAACTTTAGATTGTTAAAGTTTTTTTTCACTTGCCTCTCTAAATGTATAACTTCATCTTTCTTAAATCTGCAAATCCTAGATTATTTCTAAAGAACCTACCTGTCACTGAGAGTTTTCCTGAAGACAGTGTGGTTCGAGTGACAATCAGACACTTCGACTGTGCCGCCTCCAAAGTAAGTCTTGTCCAGGACAGACCAGGCCCTTCGATTCACCAGGAGACAGCCTGGTAAATAGAGGGAACTTAGAAAACTATTAAAAGTTTCGGATAGTGAGACATATGCGTTAACTCCTGAGTTCTATTATTACTATATCTCGATATTCTATTGTATGTTCCTAGAAATAATTATTTCCTTACTTTTTTATACTTTCAAAAAATTTGATTTATTAATCAATACATTTAATAGCCAATTGTTGTAGTACAAGTGCGCGTGTTCATCATACCAATTATTTCAATGGAATACCCAATTTAATTTCTGTCGAGTATTTTCATCAAAATAATAGTCAGTGCAGAAATATGAGACAACGACAGATATTAATAACTTTTTATTTATTATAATTAGTAACTTAGATTTAATTTAGAAATAATAGAATTATAAATGAGATCATCTAAATATTTCATATGTTTATTTGTTTTCAATGGAGAAATTTGATCCCCAGCAGCAAAATGATCAACTGAAATTAGATTTTTAGTTTCTAAATGCATCATCTGAAATTAAATAATATCTAAAACTACTTAATTAATTATGATAAATGATTAAAGTTATCTACACAAACTCAAAATTAAAATCATGCTACAATTGAATTATTTCAATCCACGACCAAATAGGATAATTTCTTCGGAACTGTTAATCATTCATGTAGGAGTATGTACGAACAGATTCCAGGCTCCTTACCGAGACCAGTTGGGTATCCAAAGATCTTGTAAAAAGACACAGGTACGAAGTCTGGTTTCCATTTTGTGAGGTCGAAATGAGAGGTCGAAACGAAAGAAGCCGCATCTAATAACACGAACCAACTGCTTCCATCACCTGAAAAAGAAGAGGAACTGAAATGGTATTGATAAAACTTCATATAATAATTATTCTTTTTTTTTGGTAGATCCCGTAATACTTGTTTACATATTCAGTTCATTAGGTCTGGAAATAGTAGCCATTTATAGGTTTAGATCCAAGTAAAGATTGGCAATTAATTTTTTCAAGAATATACATCAATTTTCAAGTGTAACAACTTTGAAAACTTTAAATTGATAGACATATATATTTCTACTTTAACTTAGGTGCATCACCTTCATTTTCTTTGTTGAACGCTCCTTTGTGGACTTTGTTTATCCACTGCAGAGGATACTTAGCCCCACTGTAGTTACACTGAGCACTGAAAGCAAAGAGGCTATTGCTAAGAGTCTTCCTCTTTACAACTCTTGGTCCTCCACTCTCCAGCTCTTCATCTACTTCTCCAGCAGCTATCGACCTAACCCTGACTCCTTTTTTCAGCGCACTACCCCTCACACCTACTACAGAGGTGTGATTCTCCTTGGTGTAAATGAACTGACTGGATTTTATGCTAGGTTCTCCGGATGATTTCCAATCAAAATTATCCGCTACTAGTTTGATGGCGGCCGTGGCTCCTGATGTGAAGATGACGCTATACTCTTCGTCTGTTGTGTTGAAATGCTTCAGTATTCTGCAATGTGAGGGTGCGTTCAAAATTGTCATGTTAAATGTGATATAATTTATGTGTCTTAATGTGATATACATTTTGCAATTAACTTACCTCACAATCGATTACAAATAATATTTGTTAATTATTTTCAATTTTCAAATTATATGATCTAAATTGTAGAGCGTTTACCTCTGCCTCGCCGAGTGTACAATCTGTGTAGAAGTGTCGCTAGGTTTGTTCCTAGAATGCGGATTTCCCATCAGGTTCTCTCGTAGCTCTTTGGTGACGGCATTTATTTGTTCTGTAGAGTAGAGAGCTGCAGCAGCGTGATCCATGTACACCTCGTCTGTGAACAGTTTCAAATTTAAACAAAAGGGAAAGAAGATTTTCAAAGCACAAGAAACATATACCGTATTTGCTCTTGAATAAAATGTACAATAAGAAGAACAGTATCGACAGTAAAAGGCAAACCTTTTCATTTACTATTTTTTTTAAATGAATATTTTAAGTTCGTACAATTTGCTCAAATTATTCATTGGAGCTAATATATATAATTAATAATATCGATTAAATATAAGCTATTTACAACTATTAGATATAGGATAGAATTATTATTCATTGTGGTTTTATTTCAATATATTAATTTGAGAATATGGATTTGATATTAGTTTTCGGATTTAATTTATGATCAAATTCAATATAGTAAAAATTGCCTCACTGAAAAATATTTCAATGGATAAAGCGAAACCTGGGAATTGAACCAAAATATTATATATACAAATTTCGTAATTTACAATATATTTGTATTAAACTGTCTATTCATACCGAATTAGCAGCAGGCGATACATGCAATGTCTGTCACAAGATTAACATTTTCATAGCACCTTTTTATAGTTAATTCTATTAATTCATTCCTCACCAACATTCAAGAAAAGTACTTAATGATTGCACTGAATCATTAATATGTTGAATTTATCATTAATATATCATATAAGTACATTACCTAGCTGTAAGGTGATTCATGGATCTTTGCCTGATAGTACAGTACCTGTGAGGTGATCCATAGATCTTTGCCTGATAGTACAGTACCTGTGAGGTGATCCACAGATCTTTGCCTGATAGTACAGTACCTGTGAGGTGATCCATAGATCTTTGCCTGATAGTACAGTACCTGTGAGGTGATCCATAGATCTTTGCCTGATAGTACAGTACCTGTGAGGTGATCCACAGATCTTCGCCTGATAGTACAGTACCTGTGAGGTGATCCACAGATCTTCGCCTGATAGTACAGTACCTGTGAGGTGATCCATAGATCTTTGCCGTATGTTGTTCACAGAGTATTGGGGCATGACTTTCAACTTCTCCAAGGATTCCATTTTTTCTTTACCTAAAATACAGTCACTGAATCCTAGACATGCGAATGTGTATATTTTTCTGCAATGGTATATAGGTTGTAAATTAATACTTTTTATCAATAACATGATTATGATAACTAATAATTATATAAAATGAAAATAGAGGAGGCATATTTGACCTCTAAAATATTTTTTTATGAAATGACCTTCAAGTAAAGTCTATACGAAATTTACTCTAATGCTACCATAATGGTTATGTAACATTGTTTAAACCATATAGTTATTGATTTTCCTTCCTATTATAGCTATTGTTATAATCGTTCATTGCAAGGTCATTGCTATTGATATCTACGCTTCATTTTCCTCTATCGTATAAATGATTACTGAAAATTATTTGTTGTGACAACAATCCTGGATACATCCATTAAATTAGCACTGTGGATATAAATGCAATTAAATATACCTATCCCTTTCACAAATGTCAATTTAAAGGTTGAAAGTCGATCTTTAACTATTACACTGATTTATTTTGTCTTTAGGAAAAGGGTTTGATGGCTGATTCTTGATGTAGTATGGGTTTTGATTCCAAAAATGATATTCATTTTACCCAACCAGGTTACATTTGTTACGCTATAGAAATGGAAGAATAACTATAAAATCAAATATACGAGGTCAGCATATTTTTTTACAAAATTCATTAATAAATGTATTCAAAATACATTAATAAATGTATTCAAAATACATGAGCTACTAAAAATGTGTCTGTAAAACATAATCTTGAAGAAGGAAAAACAAAATCAAGTGTGTTTGCATATACATACATCATCTGTATTACCACATGTAATTACAACTTTAAAAAACCGCTATAGCACAAAATCATGATCTGATTGAATAAAATATATAACATATATAACCCACTATATAAATCAGCATGTAAAATACTTCCAGAAACGTTAAATAATAAACCAACATTAAAAATAAAAGAGGGAATTAAAATAACTACTGAATTTAATAGAATTAACGATATTCTTTATTATCAGGCTATCACGTATTTATTTTCGTGACTATCTTATCAAAAGAGTGATGATTACCTATCTATCGATAGATTACACAGGTGTTAATGTTACACCTGATATTTTAAATAGTCACGCAATTAATAACACGAGTCATGTATTTCGATATACTAGAATATAGTGAAATGATAATAAAAAGGATTCATTGCACAGTGTGTTCCTTTCTTTTTGTAATACTTTGACCTCTCACTAGGATCATTTAAAATAGAAATTTAGAGGAAGCAAACATATTTTCTAAAAGAAGATATTGTTTGTTATTAAAACATAATGAACTAGATCACGTTCAATCGGTAGAGCGCATACCTTCGCCGCCGCTTATCCCCTTTCCTCCCAAAATCGAACAAACTGATAACTGGATAATAATCAATCGTCCCACCAAGTTTCATGCAATATGGTTGAATACTTTTTGAGTTAGTGAGTGATAAATGACCTTGACCTTTGATCGGATCGCTCCCAAAATTCTAACAGATGGTTCCTGGACATTGTTCCATCGTCTCATCAAATTTCAGACAATTTGTTCGAATACTTATTGAGTTGTTGTGTTATAAATGGCCTTGACCTTGATCTTTGACCCAATCGCTCTCAAAATCAAGCAAAATGATTCCTGGATCATCTTACAAAGTTTCATGCAATATGGGTCAATACATTTTGAGTTATGAAATGACCTTGACTTTTATTCGGATCGCTCCCAAAATTCTACCAGATGGTAACTGAGGATTGACCCATCGTCCCACTAAATTTCAGGCAATTTAGTGAAATACTTTCTCAGTTAAGCGATTAACAAGATAATAAATAAATACATGACGTCTAAAATATGAACTCCCGCTTTCAGCGAAGGTGATTACAAAATTAATTGAAACAAAAGGAAAACACTTCCAAAGGCTATCTACAGAAGGTGTTGAAAAGGACTGCCGGAATCCTCAATGGCAAAAATTTTGGTCGCTAAAAAACGTTCTTTGTCAAGAACTCAATTGTTGCTGCGTCACAATTTGCAGCAAACACCTTCACACATTCTATCAGATCTTGAGTGGATTTAGGTTATTCCGAATACATTTTTTTGTTGTACTAGAGTCTTAGACCATCAATGTGCTGGCCAAATGATCTCAGTGCATCTGCTGAAAACTCGTCCTTATTTAAATTCAGTCAAGAACTGCTTAGCCGCCCTTGCACAATGCCACCCTTGTACAATGAGGTGGATCACCATCTTCCATCCACCTGAAACTGCGTCGGGTTGCAGTGGCTCGAAAAGTTGGTCATACTTTGCCTTTGAGCAAAGTCAACTAGCAGGAACCATTAACCGAGACACAACGGCCGTCGTCATATATATGAATGCATGGACATTTGGACAATGGAAATTTCACCGTTCACAATCACAACAAAAATCATGATTTTTTCGTAATTTCTATCGTAACATTTCGACAATATCATGTGGTTTTCGTCTGCAAAAAATGACGCATCAGCAATGGAGAGGGTAACGAAGAGCGTCTTGAAAAGCGTAAGACTTTGACTACAGGATTCCGGCGACCTTTTCCAACACCTTCTGCAGATAGCCTTTAAAAGTGTTTTCACTTTGTTTCAAATAAGTATGTAATACATGAAATGTAAGTACCAAACCATATCTTCTTGAATATTTATTTCCTTCCTCTAATTTCTTATTTCAAATATTCCTAGTGGGGGTTTTAAGTATTGCAAAAATTAAAAATAATAATAATAAAAAATAATATCAGCGGCAGGCCTATCGGTAGACTGCCACATTGCTGCGCTAAAATAAATTCTAAGATTATAAGCTGTTTTTATGCATAAAATAACTTTCCAGTTTAGAATATTTAATGATATCTAAAATAATCAATAATATGGTTAATTAGGAAAATAATATATAAAAATTATTGTGAAACTTATTACTAGTCATAATTTAAGAAAATATGTATAGTACTAGGAATTTACTTGGAGGTTAATAATGAAAAATGATACAAAAATTGAAAATTTAATACCTTGGAATCGAAACTTCCACATAAGTTTGGTTGGTTGGAATTTTGCACATGTGAATTAACCCTTTGAGACCCCTTGTATAGTATACTATACATTCTTCTTTGGCTTCCCTAAGGCTCATTTTTCATTTAAATATCACCATATTTCATTCTTATGGTCTTAACGCATGTAGAAACATTTGGCATCAATTCCAAGTTCCCCGGTGGAAAGCTTCTCAGTACAATTCTCGCTCTTGTGTGAGAATGACGTAGCCGGTTCGTCAAGTGCTACCTCTGGTATTTCAGGTACGTGCCATTTTATAGAAAAGATACCAACTATTTATTTTTTTATGAGGATTTGTTCCTAACATTGAATAGATAAAGTTTGATTTGTGTTTCACTTTAAATTTATTCATTGTGAATTTCTAACATCACTTTTACTTTGATGTATAGTATTTTTGACAAGGGTTTTTAGTCTATGAATTTACTGTTGTATATTATGTTATACATTAGTTTTATATGATTGAATTACTGTTGTTTGTATAATATTCTATACATGAGTTTTATATAGTTTGTTTTTAAATTATATATTAAATAATTTTATGTTGTAGCAGGTGAAACAGGACCAAGAAAAGCCTCAGAAAGAAGATCTACGAGGTGCAACAAACATTGACAGATGCCCAGATCAGTTCTATTTTGGCCAATAACACTTTTTTGAAGACTCTGACATTGATTTACCTGATGATGATGACGTGGGCGATAAAAATTATTTTCCAAAAATGATAATTTAACTGAAAATGGTGAAGATGGCTCTTCCAACGATGATGATGATCAAGATACCACCCCAGAAATATGTAGAACAAAGCAACCTCAATTGCAGAACGTTCTGTAAGATAGATAATGATTTCCAAGCTCACAGAACACTGAATACATCTGGTCAGGATACAAACGAATCTTCTGTAAAATATTCAATTTCATACATGAAAGAGTATCTACCCGACTCAATTATCAAAACTTTGACTTTTTGCACTAATTTACAATCTGGTAATCCACTGAGCCTGAGTGAAGAAGAAATATGCCGATTCAGTGAGATGAATCTTCTCATGTCAGTTGTGCATTTTCCTTTTATAAAACTATTGGGATCGAAGATATGGATATCCTTCAGTGAATCTTGTAATGAAGAGAGATTATTTTTAATTAGGAATAGCTTTAAAGTAGTAGACGACCCCAAAGTATCATAAAAAGAGAGGCAATCTGATAAGCTATGAAAAGTAAGACCTTTGCTGAATGATGTGAGAGATAGATGCATTGCCCTTCCTCGATCCACCACAGTGTGTCTCTACCACAGTGTCTATCCAGATGCTTGTGCAAACAACTGGAGAGAATATATATTAGATTGTAGGCATGAGGACATGCAAGTCAAAGATGTTCGAAATTATCTTGAATTCAATCTTGACTTCGCAGAACTGCCAAAACATTTCTTGAATATGAACATGAATGAATCCAGCTCTGAAGAAGACACGGGAGTAAAACGTCCCCGAGTCACCCCATTGCCTCATCCAGCCAGAAGGAAGAAGGGAGCTGAACACCTCCCTCAAATCCTCCCTGCTAGTGAACCTTACCACAGGTGCAGATATTCTTCTTGTTCAAAATTAAGCAGGACCTCTTGTAAAAAGTGTGGTACGTTTCTCTGTCTCACAGCTACAAGAAAATGTTTCATGAAATTCCACGAATAATCAATCTTTACGATTGAACTCAAAACTTTCATGTAATACTTCTTTGGATATTACGAATGGTTTTTGTGCTTTCAATTGCAAATTTATTCTATTTTTTATAAATTTTGTAGATGAAATGTAATGATTTATTTCAATTTTTTGTTTTTACTGTCATTTTTCATGTGATAATAGGTGATATTATTCATTATAGTACAAAGAAATGTTCTGATCATGCTAGTAGAGTTAATTTTCAACTTATTTTCAATAAAATTAATCATAGATTTCTCTCTAATTACCCTTTTCCATAACCATAATCCTGATGTATAAAATACTATACAAACCTCTTCATCACAATATAAAACCAGTGTATAGTATTTTATACATCCATTATTTCCATTATTGGATTAATTTTTTTTCCAAAACCTGATTTGATGTGTTCCTTGGTACCACTGTATTTCAAAAATGCAATTACTTAGACATTTTTTTTAGTGTCATACACTGGGGTCTCAAAGGGATAAAGTGAATGTATGTACTACACTCAATTATTGTTGGTTAGCGAGATCTTTCGAAAAAATAGCCTATCATTTTTTTAAATTATATTATCAATAGTTATATTTAAAATATATATATTTACTCTTTAGAAAATATAAATACCTAGTAATTTTTCTATATTTGAACCTCATATAAGTGTACATTTCCATATTGATATATAATATGCATGTATATTATTAACATAATACGTTTAATAGATGCTATTAATTTTGAGTATATAAATATGAAACATAATTTTTTATTTAAAAAAATAGTGAATAACAAGTAAAATTAAATATCCTATTGAAGGTCAAATAATAAGCTACTAATAAGTTAAACCGTTCCGAATGATGATCAAAATAATGATCAAATCACGAATAATTACAAAATGAGATGTTATATTTAGCAACTAGGTACAAAGTGTCTTTTGTTAATTATGTATTCAACTTTATTTCTTACTATTTCTATAGAGCGTCTATATACAGCTAATGCTAGAAACAATCAAACTAGTAGTATTCAATTTAACTAATGAAATTTAGAAAATTGACACATCTAACCTCACTATCACGATATCTCTGCTACACTGAGAACATGACTGAGAATGTGTTTGTACTATCGTTACTATTTGTTTCTTAAATTATGAGTGCCAACTTTTATCAACATGAATCTGTTATAATATAAAATTTAATTTCAATTAAATCGTAATTGTTGAAATACCCTTCTAAATTAAAGTAACTGTCTATTTGGAAAAAGTAGTTTTAGTTTATTCTACTTAAAGCTAGTTGTAATAAGTCTAATAATCCATATTTTATGTTAACATGACTAGTTTTCAACATACTATGACTCGCATTCATCTTTGCAAGAGGAACTGATGTAAACAATCATCAGCTGTTCGTAAGTGCAGTCGTTACACAATTTTGTCTTTGAGAAGTTTAGGTCTGAAAGACTAAAACTTTAGTTAAGTAATTTCTCTGCTTTAATTACCATGAGGGTGTGTGTTGTTGGGGGAGGATTGACTGGGGCCATAGCTGCACACACCATCAGAAGAGCCCTGCCAAATGCACAGATTGAACTTTGGGATAAAGGAAAACAGTTCGGTGAGTTTAACTGATTTAGGTATTTATTATTAGATAAATCCTAATTTTCAAAGTTGATTGAAAAGCCGAAAATAATAATTAATAGTTGTACAATAAAATGACAAGAAAGACCATGCTATGATGCTATATTATGAATATGATTATTATATAATATCTGGATCACCAGTCTGCACATAAGTATCTAAAAGCTGAGCGGCGCACCACATTACGGCGCACTACAATATGGCGCACCACTGTACTTTCTATTAATGACCTCAATGTGAAAAACTGTTATGTAGTGTGTTGTATCCGCTAGTTTGTTGTTCTGCACACTTCATGATTGTTTAATGACCTGGCAGGGGGGTTCGGGGGGCGGCACGCCCCCCGATACATCTACCTAACGGCTAACTGATAAGTTTTTATTTACACCTCAGACTGAAAGTTTACAATAGTTACCCCATAAAATTACAAATACAGTTTTCTATGATGAATTTTATTTTCTATTCCAAATTAAACATCTCGATCGAATAATTAAACTGTGTAGTAACAGTAGTATAAACATTGGATTCAGGTACCGTCAGGCGTCAGACATGAATTTGATACGACAATTAGAATTAGGTAAGTACCTATCAAATTAACTCCATTTATCATTAATCTGTATTCAAATTACCTATCTAATAGAATGTACAGTGGTGCGCCGTAATCTGGTGCGCCGTGCTGGTGTGCGCCGCTCAGCTTTTAGATACGTATCAGTCTGCAGAATATGGAACATTTTTCCAAAATTCCAAGACTCTCTGCGGGAGTTTTTGAATGAAATTTTAGAAATTGGAGATCTCTGCGGGAGATCTTGAATTAATTCCTATGTTACCATTAATTTAGCTGCGGGAGATTTTGAATTAATTCCTATGTTACCATTAATTTAGCTGCGGGAGATTCTGAATCTGCTTCTGAAGTTCTGAGAGTCAGACAGTAACTGTCTCTCAAATTAAAAGTCTATGCGGGAGAAGAGACAAATTCTGCAGACTGGCTGGATCATTAGATGAAATATCTCCCAAATTCTGCAGACAGGGTGAATTGACTAAATTCCACCGACTTGTCGATACGTATCTAAAAGGTGAGCGGCGCACCAGATTGCGCTGCACCACTGTACCTGTACCTACTTTCTATTAGATAAGTAATTTGAAAGAAGTCTAGAAGATTAATGATGTATGAAGTGAATATGATAATTGTTGTATAATGTATGCTATCATATTTATGACTGATAGCCAGTCTGGAAAAATACTGCCAAGTGATAAAGCATATCCAAACTCGCCATTTTAATGGCGAGTTTGTGACAGTTATTTTGAGCCCTTCAATTGCAAATGGTGAGTTTTATCTATTTTTCTCCTATGGACCTATGCTACAATGTTATTTTGGAGAGAAATTATGAAAATTTGATCATTTTGGAGAGAATTTGTTGAATTTTAGAGAGAGCTGGAGAGACAAATGGCGAGTTTATGAGACATATTATTTTACTTGGAAAAATAGGTTCTTTCTGATGAACTAATTACTCTGTTGGAGTTTTACAGACTTCAAAAATTAATGGTAAATTGCTATAAATTGTATAATCCGCAGCATTTAGCCAGTTTTCCAGACTGGACTGATGGTACTTGAATCCAATATTAACACTACACAGTATAATTCTTTGATCTAGATGTTTAATTTGGAATAGAAAATAAAATTTATCATAGAAAACTTTAATTATTATAATTTTATGGGGTAACTATTGTAAACTTTCTGTCTGAAGACTGAAGTCAGTGAGATTCTAACTTATCAGTTAGTTGTATCGGGTTGCGTGCTGCCCCCTGAACCCCCTGCCAGGTCTTTAAACAATCATGAAGTGTGAATTGAGTACAACAAGCTAGCGGATACAACAAACTAGATAACAGACAAAGACATTATGTTGAAATCGTTGATAGAAATTAGAATGACTGAGAATGTACAGTGGTGCGCCGTGCGTCATATTATAGTGCGCCGCTCAGCTTTTAGGTACTGTTGGACTTGTCCGTGGAATTTTTAATTTTTTCTCTTTTGAAAATAATATTCTGGTATAGTCGTCAGTTGGTGGGTACTGGGTTTTAAGTTAGTTATTCCAATGTTACCATTAATTTTCGGTGGAACAATTAGTAAAACTGAAATGTTGATGGATCAGCCAAATGTGAAATTACTTCCAATTTCAAATTTATGGTGGATTTTTTTCTGCTTTTTCAATATTTCAGTGGAATTTTGTGCACCAAATTATTCCAAATACTGACTGGATGATATTTACATGTATTTTACTGAGATTCAGAAGCCAAAATAGAGGATTTCTTGTAGAACAGTTTACCAGGGTCCAGGATCCAGTTTGCCAGTTCTTCCCCAGACTGCACTGCAGGAACTGGTAAACTGCCAGTATGCAAAATATGGGAGATATTTGGGATATTCTCTCCTAACAAATTTGAATTAATTCCTATATATACATTGAATTTGCTACGAACAGAATAAGAGATCTCTACGAACACTTTACGAGTTTCTGCAGAGTATGTAAACTGTTCTGCAAGAAATCCCAGACTGCAGGAACTGGTAAACTGTTCTCCGAAAAATCCTCTATTTTGGCTTCTGTTCTCAGTAAAATTAATGTAAATATAGGAGAAAATTAAGGATTGTTCACACAGAAAATGTTAAAAATATCCCATATTCTGTAGACTGGAAGAAATCCTCTATTTTGCCCAGCTAACCATATCATCTCTGTCCCGTGTGGG
>CANNZV010003036.1:0-75430 GCA_947561585.1 Caprella mutica
GTACCTAGTTTTGAACTACAGTGTACCTAGTTTTGAACTACAGTGTACCTAGTTTTGAACTACAGTGTACCTGGTTTTGAACTACAGTGTACCTAGTTTTGAACTACAGTGTGCCTAGTTTTGAACTACAGTGTGCCTAGTTTTGAACTACAGTGTGCCTAGTTTTGAACTACAGTGTGCCTAGTTTTGAACTACAGTGTGCCTAGTTTTGAACTACAGTGTGCCTAGTTTTGAACTACAGTGTGCCTAGTTTTGAACTACAGTGTGCCTAGTTTTGAACTACAGTGTGCCTAGTTTTGAACTACAGTGTGCCTAGTTTTGAACTACAGTGTGCCTAGTTTTGAATCACAGTGTGCCTAGTTTTGAACTACAGTGTGCCTAGTTTTGAACTACAGTGTGCCTAGTTTTGAACTACAGTGTGCCTAGTTTTGAATTACAGTGTGCCTAGTTTTGAATTACAGTGTGCCTAGTTTTGAATTACAGTGTGCCTAGTTTTGAACTACAGTGTGCCTAGTTTTGAACTACAGTGTGCCTAGTTTTGAACTACAGTGTGCCTAGTTTTGAACTGCAGTGTGCCTAGTTTTGAACTACAGTGTGCCTAGTTTTGAACTACAGTGTGCCTAGTTTTGAACTACAGTGTGCCTAGTTTTGAACTACAGTGTGCCTAGTTTTGAACTACAGTGTGCCTAGTTTGTTTCGAAGTATGTATTTTTATTCATCTGTTGATTAATTACAGCAATATCAGCTGTCTAGTTGAACATAAATTTACTATTATAAGCACGAAATGTAATTATTCAGTGAATTGTTTATAATGTTCGTTTCAATTTTCAGAAACACTGTCCGGACCCGATTTCAAACCAGTTCATAAAACCATTGGAATATCCCTATTGAATTCTGGCAATTGGGATGGACATAGAGGAAGGGGCATACGCTCCCACACCTAAGCACGGTCATGAGCCCCCCTGATCACGAGCTCCCCCCCCCCCCCCAGGTCATGAGCCCCCCTCCCCCCTCCCTGTTGTTTAATCCTTATTCACATAGTTAAACAAATGAAGAACTATGTACTTGGATAGAAATAACTGAGAGTTGCTAATGTAGTTTCACAAGTTTGTTGTACTGCACACTTAATGATTGATTAATGACCTGGCAGGGGAGTCAGGGGGATTAAATAATATAGGTAAATAAATAAGGATTAAAAAACAGATGGCTCGTAATCGGGGGGGGGGGGTGCTTAGGACGTCACCTACACCCCCGAGGAACGCGTTATCAAAGTTGGCGACCTAATCTCTTACTCTTCTCCCAATTTATATTTGTAAGTATGGTTACATTTTTATTATTAGTAACAAGTGGTACTCATTTTACAAACTTTGACAATCAGTTAAAGAGGAAAAATATATAAGTAAGATTTACAATGTATAGCTTTAGTTTGCTTACCAATAAATGAATTTAAAGCTATCTACTTCACTTTTATAACCTCACCACTACTCTTTACAGTCTATTATATCGTAAATGGAAAAGAAGATGGTGTCCCTTCAGCCCTGAACTGTTGTAGCAAATTTGGAATGTATTATTTTACCATGTTTATTTTTATTAATGCTACTTGCAGTTTTGGAGAACAGCGCAAAGTTATATTCATCCACTGCGAGGTCTTAGATTTTTGTATTAGGAAGTCTTCATTTCCCACCATCTCCTTCTTCCATCCACCATCGCCACAGGTGCTTGTGACTCTTTTCGTCACAATCCTTGGTAAGTGACAGCATTCACGGAGAAGCTTTTTTTTCATTCATTAGTATTGTCACTGACGGGTAGCAGGTGACATTGTTTATAGAGCCACTTTTCTTTCTGACTGATTCCTCCAGTCCCTTTTATTTAATTTCCTTTTGATGTAGCTAAACGATATGGCCTTTTTTTCTGAAAGACATTTAACCCCTACTAAATAAATTTTCCATAACTTGAAACGTCAATCACATTAATTCAAATAGCTATTTAGACATCATGATCATTTTTTACCCTCATGGTAGATATTGACTGGAATATTGCTGCCGAATGACGTCACATTCATAATATGAAGTATATATGCGTTAAACGCGTCATATTTTATAGTATGAATATGTGCGTTCATATTCAGCGCAGTATTGGCGCAGACAATATCTGTCATGAGGGTATTTTTCTCTAGTGTTTCACGCGTGGCCACGGACGCTACGCGGTCGCGCAATAGTAGTTAGGACGCGCGTGTCTGCAGTTTAGGGTAGCGCCCCAGTGTAGTTCAGTGCAGTGGGGGGACGTAGAATGAGGTCCCCAAAAGCGGACAAAAATGCTCTGTCGCGGCCCTATCGCGGCCTTCTGCCTGCCATGATGCCGGCCCTGCGCGCCCCACCCGCTGCCCCTATCCTGCACCGAATTTTAACTGGGTAACGACCATTTATATTGAGAAGCCATTTATAATTCCGAGACCGAAATTTTTGAATATTCATGCATACTTCATGAGCTTGTAGTATTATTCTAAGAAATATTAATGGGATAGTACTACAAAATAACCAGATAGTACTAATGATTCACTAAATAGTACTAATGACTCACTAAATAGTACTAATGATTCACTAAATAGTACTAATGATTCACTAAATAGTACTAACGATTCACTAAATAGTACTAACGATTCACTAAATAGTACTAACGATTCACTAAATAGTACTAACGATTCACTAAATAGTACTAACGATTCACTAAATAGTACTAACGATTCACTAAATAGTACTAACGATTCACGAAATAGTACTAACGATTCACTAAATAGTACTAACGATTCACTAAATAGTACTAACGATTCACTAAATAGTACTAACGATTCACGAAATAGTACTAATGATTCACTAAATAGTACTAATGATTCACGAAATAGTAGTAACGATTCACGAAATAGTACTAATGATTCACGAAATAGTACTAATGATTCACGAAATAGTACTAATGATTCACGAAATAGTACTAATGATTCACTAAATAGTACTAATGATTCACTAAATAGTACTAATGATTCACGAAATAGTACTAATGATTCACTAAATAGTACTAACGATTCACGAAATAGTACTAATGATTCACGAAATAGTACTAATGATTCACTAAATAGTACTAATGATTCACGAAATAGTAGTAACGATTCACGAAATAGTACTAATGATTCACGAAATAGTACTAACGATTCACTAAATAGTACTAATGATTCACTAAATAGTACTAATGATTCACGAAATAGTACTACCAGTTCACGAAATAGTACTACCAGTTCACGAAATAGTACTACCAGTTCACGAAATAGTACTACCAGTTCACGAAATAGTACTACCAGTTCCCGAAATAGTAATACCAGTTCACGAAATAGTACTACCAATTCACTAAATAGTACTAATGATTCACGAAATAGTACTACCAATTCACGAAATAGTACTACCAATTCACGAAATAGTACTACCAGTTCCCGAAATAGTACTACCAATTCACCAAATAGTACTACCAATTCACGAAATAGTACTACCAGTTCACGAAATAGTACTACCAATTCACGAAATAGTACTACCAACTCAAGAAATAGTACTACCAATTCACGAAATAGTACTACCAATTCACGAAATAGTACTACCAGTTCACGAAATAGTACTACCAATTCACGAAATAGTACTACCAATTCACGAAATAGTACTACCAATTCACGAAATAGTACTACCAATTCACGAAATAGTACTACCAATTCACGAAATAGTACTACCAATTCACGAAATAGAACTACCAACTTACGAAATAGTACTACCAATTCACGAAATAGTACTACCAATTCACGAAATAGTACTACCAACTCACCAAATAGTACTACCAGTTAACCAAATAGTACCACCAATTCACAGTATTACCAATGCAATGTTAGTACCTAGCTTCCCTCGGACAGGAGATTAGCTCTGATGTTCTCCAGTCAATATCTTGCAGCAGGAGACTGGCCAAAGCTTTATTACTGCACTGTCAATCACAGACTGGATTTATATATAAGATATATAAGGCTCGGACATCTTTATTCACAGAGTCGCTGTGAAGACATTTGCTGTACAAATCACTGGTAGTGAGGCTTGCAATATACTGTTTAGAATTGGATGGGATGGTAGAGTAGAAAGTATAGCATTTGAGAGTTAAGGGACGTACACACGTAGGGTTTTTTAAGTCTTTCCACCAGACTTTTTGCTAAGCTCCTCCTACTTCTTCCACAAGAATATAAGAAAAAACAATATAATTATTATTTGGTATCCATGATACCTGCAGGTATCTTGGATACCAACTGAAATAAATAATAATTATACCGTTTTTTCTTATATTCTCGTGGAAAAAGTAGGAGGAGCTTAGCAAAAAGTCTGGTGGATAGACTTAAAAAACCCTACGTGTGTACGGCCCTTAAAAGTGGTATAAAAGATCTTTTAGTTTGTGTAGAAATTGAGTTTGAGTGAGTAAAATTAATGTAAAGTAAAAGGGTCTAAGAAAATAAGTTCAACAGAAATTATAAGCCTTGCATGTTACCAATAAGTATTTTCAATTAATCAACAAAATAATTTGGTATTTTATTTCAATTTTAGTCGTTTTTGGTTCGGCCTGTAGAGTATTTTGAGTAAAAGTATTTTGATTTGCATTATAATGCACTATTCCCTATTTGCATGAGGATATTTCATATCCCTATTCCCTAATCCTCATTCTCTATCCCTAATCCTCATTCTCCATCCATACTCCTCATTCTCTATCCTTACTCCCCATTCCCTATCCCTACTTCCCATTCTCCATCCCTACTCCCCATTCTCTATCCTTACTCCCCATTTCCTATCCCTAATCCTCATTCTCTATCCTTACTCCCCATTCTCTATCCCTACTCCCCATTCTCTATCCCTACTCCCCATTCTCTATCCCTAATCCCCATTCTCTATCCTTACTCCCCATTCCCTATCCCTACTCCCCATTCCCTATCCCTACTTCCCATTCCCATTCATCATTCCCTATCCCTATTATGATTCCCATTCCCCATTCCTATTTTCATTCCTTATCCCCAATCACTAATTCCTGTTCCCATTCTCTCTCCCATTCCCATTTCCCATTCCCTACCTCTATTCCCCATTCCAATTCACCATTCCTATTCCCTCTCCCTATTTTCCATTCCAATTCACCATTCCTATTCCCTATCCCCATTCCCCACTCCCCCTGACAATTGACAGCTCTCTAATCTGATTTGTGACGTCACTTTGCCGCTAATATTGGCGCAGTGATGAGCAGTTTGAGGCCACCAAATTATCCCTAATGACAACACACGGCAAATTAGGCCACAGGAATTGCGCCAAAGTGAACCGCGACTGATATACTTTTAAACGAATTACTATGCGGATATATTAGTTAATTTAAATAGTTTGATTTGATTGAAAATGAAATAATTAGCAAGGTAGGTGTTCAATCTAATTATAGAGAAAATTATTACATTAATTAGTGATATTGGCCAGCTAATTCGTAATACCGGTCCTTGAATTGGTGAATTGGTATTAATGATTCTTCAATTGGTGTTACCGGACCGTGAATTGGTATCACTGAGCCTTTAATCAATGTTACCGGCCCATGAATTGGCATTACTGAGCCTTTAATCAGTGTTACCGGCCCTTCAATTGGTATTACTGAGCCTTTAATCAGTGTTACCGGCCCTTCAATTGGTAACACCGACCCGCAAATTGATATAACCAGCTGTTTAAATGGTATTACCGG
Source organism: Caprella mutica (assembly GCA_947561585.1). Taxonomy (NCBI): domain Eukaryota; kingdom Metazoa; phylum Arthropoda; class Malacostraca; order Amphipoda; family Caprellidae; genus Caprella; species Caprella mutica. Next base: position 5,782 of record CANNZV010003036.1, read on the forward strand.
ACAAAAGGTCATAATCGTAGATATATAACTCACCAAATATTATATATCTGTTTTACTCTACTTCCCTTTATTTTTATCTATTACATCCATTTCCTTTATTTACATTTATTACAAAAAAGTACTCCAAAGATTCTAGGAAAGAAATTTTTCGTATTCAAACACTAGGTTTAACTGTGTAACCAGAAAATCTCGCAAGATGAGCTTTGATGACGACTATAGCGGCTAAAAGATCATCTGAAATGTCGTGAATTGTTTGCACCAAGAAATAATATGTATGAAATATCACGCAAGAATAGAATAAACAATATATCAACTTCTCAGGGAAATAATATATACCGTTGTAATTATATGTCACAACTAAGGAGATGTATTCAGTTTTTCTACATAGTAAAGAAATGCACAAAATACCAAAAAAAAATACAAAATTCCTACTGTAAGATATATACTAATGCAATGTAGTGGCTACAATATAACGACACAATAACAGCTAATAAAGTAATTAAACAATAAATGATACTATAATGAAGGTAATAAAAACACACAATAGCGTTAATTAATGAACACAATATAACCCATATAAACTCTGTTCTCCGAAACAGTTCTTAATTACTTTCATTTCTCTGATCGATGTCCTCTGAGCTGCAAAAGACCAAACAATTCCCTAATTAAACATCGGAAATTGATTGTCTTTATTTTACATCGATAGAAGGAGAGAGTAATCACCTCAGTTCTATTATCTTCATTACAAGAAAGTTATACATTGATGGGAGTTGGTATTTAACTTACTTATTATTTTGTTTGATCTATTATCTCAGTAATATTCTCTGCATTATTGAAATGCTGATATATTGAAACAAATGAAGTTAAACACCAGTGAGGAAGTTCAGCAGGTAATTATCAAGCTGTTGCACGAAACTTGGTATTGATGTTAATTGGTATTGAAAGCATTTGAATTATTGGTAATAACGGCCCTTGAATTGGTATTAACGGCCTTTGAATTGGTATTAACGGCCTTTGAATTGGTATTAACGGCCTTTGAATTGGTATTAACGGCCTTTGAATTGGTATTCATGACATTTTAATTGGTATTACTTGCATTTGATTTGGTATTACTTGTCTAAAATTGAATTAGTATCCCTTGGATTTGAATTGGTATTAACGGCCTTTGAATTGGTATTAACGGTCTATGAATTGGTATTAACGGCCTTTGAATTGGTATTAACTGTCTATGAATTGGTATTAACGGTCTTTGAATTGGTATTAACGACCTTTAAATTGGTTTTACTTGCATTTGATTTGGTATTACTGGTCTTTGAATTGGTATTAACGGTCTTTGAATTGGTATTAACGGCCTTTGAATTGGTATTACTTGGGTTTGAATTGGTATAACCTTCCTTTGAATTGGTATTAATGGTCTTTGAATTGGTATTACCGGTCTTTGAATTGGTATTACCGGTTTTTGAATTGGTATTACCGGTCTTTGAATTAGAATAAGCTCCCTTTGAATTGGTATTACTTGGGTTTGAATTGGTACTAACGGTCTTTGAATTGGTATTAACGGTCTTTGAATTGGTATTAACGACCTTTGAATTGGTATTATTTGCATTTGATTTTGTATTACCTGTCTAAAATTGAATTAGTATCCCTTGGCTTTGAATTGGTATTAACGGCCTTTGAATTGGTATTAACGGCCTTTGAATTGGTATAAATGGTCTTTGAATTGGTATAAACGGTCTTTGAATTGGTATTAAAGGAACTTCAATGGGAATTATCAATTCATGAATTAATATTACCAGCCAATGAGCTGGTAAATATAATTTTATTATCAAATTTCTCTATTCAAATCCTAGGTTTCAACTCTTTAACCAGAGACCGAAATGATGAGCTTTGCTGACGACTAGAGAGGCTAAAAGATCATCTGAAATGTCATGAGTTGTTGTGACTAAGAAATAATATGTATGAAATGTCACGCATCAACCTCTTCAGCAGAAAAATAAGCATCCTGTACATTTATTTAAGGAAATATTATATACCATCGTATTTTGTGTCAGCTGTACTCAATTTCTCTATAGTACGGCTAGGCAAACCGCCTATTTTTTCATAGAATTTTTATTAATAGTCCAGACTTTAATCGAAACTTAAATACAAATGCCATAAAGTTGTTACAATCAAACAAAACAATTGCAAAATAATACTCTAATTTGAAACACAATACTAATAAAATAAATGAACTAAAACAAACCGAAATATCCATTAAAGAACACAAAAGTTCCTTTATAGTGTATAACATTATATCTACTTTTACATTTAATTAGAAGGGAGTGAATTTCGTCATATATGAGATACCGTTCGAACAAGAGTTAAAACTGATAATTATTTATTCAAAGACTTAGAATTTAGAAGAATCTAAGAATGATGGGGTAAAAAAGTCTGTTGAAGGGGAATTTTGGTGAAGAACCTGTCTAACCTCTGTGAGTAAGAGTAGAACTATCTAAATGAATGATAGATCTATCTAAAGGATAGATAGATCTATCTAAAGGAGAGATAGATCTATCTAAAGGATAGATTGATCTATCTAAAGGAGAGATAGATCTATCTAAAGGATAGATTGATCTATCTAAAGGATAGATAGATCTATCTAAAGGAGAGATAGATCTATCTAAAGGATAGATAGATCTATCTAAAGGATAGATAGATCTATCTAAAGGAGAGATAGATCTATCTAAAGGATAGATAGATCTATCTAAAGGATATATAGATCTATCTAAATGAATGATAGATCTATCTAAAGAAGAGATAGATCTATCTAAAGGAGAGATAGATCTATCTAAAGGATAGATAGATCTATCTAAAGGATAGATAGATCTACCTAAATGAATGATAGATCTATCTAAATGATTGATAGATTTATCTAAATGAATGATAGATCTATCTAAAGGAGAGATAGATCTATCTAAATGAATGATAGATCTATCTAAAGGAGAGATAGATCTATCTAAAGGAGAGATAGATCTATCTAAAGGAGAGATAGATCTATCTAAAGGATAGATAGATCTATCTAAAGGATAGATAGATCTATCTAAATGAATGATAGATCTATCTAAAGGAGAGATAGATCTATCTAAAGGAGAGATAGATCTATCTAAAGGAGAGATAGATCTATCTAAAGGATAGATAGATCTATCTAAAGGATAGATAGATCTATCTAAAGAAGAGATAGATCTATCTAAAGGAGAGATAGATCTATCTAAAGGATAGATAGATCTATCTAAAGGATAGATAGATCTATCTAAAGGATAGATAGATCTACCTAAATGAATGATAGATCTATCTAAATGATTGATAGATTTATCTAAATGAATGATAGATCTATCTAAAGGAGAGATAGATCTATCTAAATGAATGATAGATCTATCTAAAGGAGAGATAGATCTATCTAAAGGAGAGATAGATCTATCTAAAGGAGAGATAGATCTATCTAAAGGATAGATAGATCTATCTAAAGGATAGATAGATCTATCTAAATGAATGATAGATCTATCTAAATGATTGATAGATCTATCTAAAGGATAGATAGATCTATCTAAAGGATAGATAGATCTATCTAAAGGATATATAGATCTATCTAAATGATTTATAGTTCTATCTAAATGAATGATAGATCTATCTAAAGGATAGATAGATCTATCTAAAGGATAGATAGATCTATCTAAAGGATATATAGATCTATCTAAAGGATAGATAGATCTATCTAAAGGATAGATAGATCTATCTAAATGAATGATAGATCTATCTAAAGGATAGATAGATCTACCTAAATGAATGATAGATAGATATTAGTGATAGATCGATATATCTAAAGGATAGATAGATAGATAGATAGATCTTAGTGATTGATCGATCTACATAAGTGGTAGACAGATCAATCAAAGTGATAGATGAAGAATTTATTTGAAATGAGTTTCAACCCGTTGTTGGTTATTGAATCTTGCAAAACTGACCACAATTATTTAAGTTAACTATATAAAACCTTCGAATGAGAGATGAAATTAACTTCCATGCATGTTAATTCAACCGAAATCATCAATAATTCTCGACTCCATGGATCTTCATCATCAATAATTGTTTGACTTATCGAGTGAATGATCTTATCAAATCTTTAAAAAACATGTCATGAACATTTTTCGTCTACAATTTCAATGACTTATTTAATAGAAAATGTGTATGTATCCCACTAAATAATTCCTCATGTGGATAAAACGTATCCTGATTTATATTTCCCTTTGGAAGGTGCGTAGTAATGCTATTGATTTCGATGGAGATGAAAGTGTCTGCATTAGAGTTAGATGGGCGTGAATTTTATTCCCATTCCAGCCTGTTACTCGTGGTCCTATAATTGGTTCCTGTTGTCCACTGTTAGCCCCTCCTGTTTCTTTCAGACCTAACACAAAAAAAATGTCCTCTTTTCACAGAATTTGGCGCCAAATTCATCCACCAATCAGAAGCAGGGTTAGAAATCTCTAAACCAATCGGTAAGCAGAATTGATCAGTACGTATCACGTGGTAAATTAACCAGCCAATCAACGAGCGGGATTTTGTGTTTACCATTAAAATGTTATAAAAATTCAAAAAACCATCATTTTACAATATTATTTACACGGTAAATGAATGGATAAAAGAAGTAGGATTTGACTTTAAAATATGTTCAGGTCTAGAGAGAATATAGGAGGCAAGTAAAGTCAGTCAGGACACCCAATTTGTCTCCATGTTCATTAAATCCGAGACCAATTGGGGAGAAGGATGCCTTTGCATGGATACCATTGTAAGGGCTCCCATTGCATGGATACCATTGTAAGGGATGCCTTTGCATGGATACCATTGTAAGGGATGCCATTGCATGGATACCATTGTAAGGGATGCCATTGCATGGATACCATTGTAAGGAATGCCTTTACATGGATACCATTGTAAGGGATGCCATTGCATGGATACCATTGTAAGGGATGCCATTGCATGGATACCATTGTAAGGGATGCCATTGCATGGATACCATTGTAAGGGATACCATTAGAAGGGATGTAATTGTAAGGGATACCATCACTATGGATGCAATTACAAGAGATACCTTAACGCCTGTCTATATATAAACTGTCTGTTAGTGGTAGCCTTGGTGTAACTCTACTATTTTATCTAATAAAAATTATAATTGTTATATTATATACAAATATTAAACACTAAAAATCTCATAGTCTCTGATATGTTTTACATATAATAAATGTGTCGTGAAGGGCTTAAAAAAATATGGCTTGTGTTTCTAGTATTTTATTTCTTCACAATAAATATTATCATTATCATTATATTCCACATTGAGAAAAATCAGTTTTATTATTCAGAATTTTAATTTATTGAATCATTTGAGTTCCCTTTTTATTTTTATACAAAGAGAAACAAGCGCAAACCAATATAACACTTCATTATTTATGTATATACTTGCTAAGTATTTTACCCTCATTTCTAATGTATATAATGTATGTATAACGTAAAACTCTCAAAGAAATTAAAGAAATAAGTCACTATAATTATTGCCATTGTAGAACAGTTCAATGACATAATTTAAAAATTGATACGTTTAGTTCCATTGGAGATATAATAATGCTGAAAAGTGAATAAAAAGCTCTTCTCATTCTCCGTAGACTTTTATACTGCTTAGTTAGCTATGCCAGAAACTTCAGCAAATTTGATTATATTTTAGTGTCGCCTAATCAGTTTAGTGAAATGTTAATGGCTGCTACCTTCCAAATCTTAGATCCTTAATAGAAGGAGCTCTTTGAATGATATTATCTCTCACTGTTTGGTTAGTTGATATTATTTTAGAGTGATTATAATGTAATTGGAATATTAGGGTCATTTGCGCATAGCAACTTTTCGTGAAATTTACCTAAGTTTTTAGACATATCGACATGTGTTTATGGTTGTAGGATTCATATTCGTTGGATTGACTCCGTTATTTTGATTGTACAATGAAACTCCTTAATTATGAGTTATTGGTTTATCTGATAGTTTTCTGTGATTGAAATCTTGGAGATAACTGTGCTCTTTGAGGGATAACTAGAATGAAATAAGGATAAGGATAAAGAATTTTATTGATGAAAAGTACAAAAAAATTGACAATTATTCATCAAGCTCTCGTATAATTTCCTAATGATAGGATATTTTCGAGCAAAACGTATAGATTTCATGATGTATATCGTTTTCTATAATCTAAACATAGAAAATACTTAATAACTTTCATAACTCAGGTCCTTCATTACTCGAGTGCTTCATAACAAAGAATTTCATAACTCAAGAGTTTTACTGTTGTTGTCTCTTCGAATCACCAAACATTTTTTACAAACGGGGTTCACTGTAACTATACTTCAATTACCAATTCTGCTTATTCCTGATAATAACGCCTGTATGCACATTAAATTTACTAAAAAGATATCGTTGATTCATGAAGCTATACTTAATAGAATTTATAACATGTGTAAATGAAGAGAGCCAATGAAACTGTTCTTAAAGTTTTCCATCGTGTATTTTTCTATAAGAGTCCAGAATGTTGAGTCAACATCAAAGAGTTCCTAAAACGAACTGAAATATGAGACATCGAAAAAATAATTTCGAAAATAGCAGACATTATCGAAAATTATTGTATGAATTTGTTAATTTGTTTTGGAGAATAACTAGTCACGTCTATATATTTATTATATAAATTGAGATAGACTTCTAGATTATGAAATATATATCGGTAACATTTAATGAACTTCAAGGAAAGCTTGCAATAATAGTTATACATTAACACCATAATAAATTCCGCAAATATTTAGTACATTATAAAGATATACAAAAATTGTACACACTTCTAGATTTAAAAAATATAATATGAATAAGATTTAACTAAATTTAAGTCAAGCCAATACTGAATACATTTTGACAAGTACTGAAAAAGTTCGATGTGAAGTAAGTATTGTAAATAAACAGTTGCTACCATGTCCCCTCAATCAACAATTAGCAAACCTCGTAGACTACATTACTCATCAGCTCTTCATTTCCCTCAATGAGTGAGTGCAGTACACCGTGGGTTGTGTCCTTCACGTCAAAGGTGACTGCTGTCCTTATTGGTTGAGAGAGCTGTTAGTTTGTGACAGCGAGGGTGCTGGCAGGACTCTCAAAGTGGTACAGATCTACAAAATCCTTAAAGAGAAATGAACTAAAATTAGAGAAGAGGAGAATGTTCAAATTAGTGACTATGCATGATGAAGCTGATGCAATGCGTTTGTTCTATCTTATCTTTTCATTGAGATGGAGAGAATTGAAAATGATTTGAGTGAATAATACCAAGTGGAAGTGTTCGTATGTGATAGTGACTAGTTATAAAAGCTACCTTGCGTATAGTTTTAGCAAAAGAATCCCATTTATTTCCCATGATAAATGTTAAATCACGATAGGAACAAAATTCAAATTACAACAGTATGATGGTAAAAAGATATTACTCTTTTGAGAGTTTGTTATTCCTCTGCACCAAACCATCAAAATAAAAAACTATCTAAGTTAATCACTGATTCATCCTCTCTATTCTTAGATATTATAAAAGTTAATTGGAAATAATTCACTCATTTCAGATTGTGAATAACTTTATAAGATGGTACACCAAACACTGCCTTATAGAGGAGTTGGTTCTAGGAAAATTCGGTCTCGTTTTATAATGATTTTATTAAAGAACAATAATAGAAAAAGTTAAAATTATGATTACTAAAATGTGTACTTAGTGTATTTATTTAATTAAAGCGATTAACATCATTAACCGTTGTGAAATGATACGTAACATTAGCAATTTCGACATGTTTTGACGGGTCTAGGAGAATTTATCGAAAACAATTGATCGAAGACAACTTATCAAGAGCAATTATCGAATGGAAAATTGATCGAATGGGAAATTGGACGAACGGAATTGATCGAATGAAAATTGATCGCACAACAATTGATCGAAAAGAAAATAGATCGAATAAATCAGTTACTAAACACAGAAGAAGAAACATTATTTGTTACTAAATCTATCCTTATCCTTTGTTCTTGTATATGTACTTAACTATTATTATACATTGTCTTACCATACAGTGTTTAACTAACAACCTCCTCCATAATTAATATGACTCTTTTTCTTTTGTAAAGAAATATGACTCTTTTGAGCATTATTATATGACTCATTGAGCATCTTTTATATTTCGCCACAAACGTTTCTTTGCCTATTTGAATATGTTTTCACATTACTAGCTGGAGTTTTTAATTACCAGGATATTAACACTAGGTGGACCGCAAAAAAAAACTTCCTCGGTGGACCGTGCGAGTCATCTTAACCCGCACTATTGAAAAATGTTACTAGGGCTTAACTATACGATGAATGAAGGACTTATCTGTTGCATATGACTGTTTCATTAACAGATAACGGTATATTCAGAGATTTTTACTTTGTTTTTATAGTTAAAACATTGTTCAAAATTAGTTTACATTTCATTATAGCAAGTGAAATATTGTATGTACATCAAAGTTTAAAATGCAAATTGACCAAACAGAAATATTAAAGCGAAATGTCATCGTTTTATATTAAATATTATAGACGAATATCATCGTTTCATAATAATTATTATAGACAAATATCAACGTTTTTACATGTAGTATTTAGCGATATGAAAACAACTTCAGATAACCATACTGACTAACATTTAGGTATCTCAAATAATTATGATGCGTTAAGTACATTTCGCACAGGCAGGAGGACATTTGCATCTCCTAGACTCCTGCATTATTTTCTAGTTTAGTTCCACTACTTTCAAGTGTAGATCACTGAATTGTTCTCAAGTTTTTCAGTTGTTGAAGGCACCATGACAAAATCTGATTTTTTCCTCTTCAGATCTGTTCCACCATGAAATTTCTTTTATATTGTAGTACCTGTAACCTTTCAGTATGGCACCATTTATACCTTTACAATTTTATCTGACAAATTGAGCAGCAACATCATAATAAATCTACACAATATTTACTCCAATTATAATTGGTTACAGTTTTGTTCTACAGACCCTGAAATATTTTAGGATCAGTAATTGAGAAAGACGAAACAGTATGAAGCAGAGAGAACATTATTTTGCTATATGTTCTTCTTATTCTTGAGTAGCATTATTGTATATGGAGGCGCCTTGGGTGATTTTATGTAAGGGGGAATTTCTTATAATACAATACATAGTTTCGATGACTGTTATCTTCTTAAGTAAATTCTCAGTTAGTCTTGCAGACTGGGAAGAGGTTGTATGTAGTGAAATTCTGCCCTGTACCAGAAAAAATGACCATAAGCTCTAAAATAACGTATTGATAATGATCTCTTCTTGTGCCACTATCTATCTCTTCCAAATGAGGTAATCCAAATTTCATACATATTGGTGCACTCACTAACTTAGAAATGTAAAAGTTTCAAAAATAATTTGCGGGTTAAATTGACCCGCCGGTCCACCGTGTGTTAAATGCTAGTTACTTTAAAACGAAACCTTAAATTATTGTCTTGTGTAGGCTCTTAAGCTTCATTTACTATCACATCTGCATTTCCCTCTTCCATCCATGAGTGTAACAACTGGTGCTTGTGTCCCTTTTCGTCACATTACTTGGTAAGTGACTGCATTCACGGACTAGCTTTTCTGCATCCATGAGCATTTTCACGGACGGTTGTAAGTGATTTTGTTCATGGAGCCACTTTCCTTTCTGACTTTTTTTCCAGTTCCTTGTATTTAATTTTCTTTTGACGTCAGTGATATGGCCTTTGGTTCCGAAGCTTAAACCTATATTAAATTAATTACATAATTATTATTATTATTATTTAACTTTCTAGAACTATCTATAGTCTAGAACTATCTAGATTCTAGAATTAACTAGATTCAAGTACTATCTAGATTCTAGAACTATCTAGATTCTAGTACTATCTAGATTCTAGAACTATCTAGATTCTGGAGCTATCTAGATTCTAGAACTATCTAGATTCTGGAACTATCTAGATTCTAGAACTATATAGATTTTAGAACTATCTAGATTTAAGATCTATCTAGATTTTAGAACAATCTAGATTTAAGAACTATCTAGATTTTAGAACTATCTAGATTTTAGAGCTATCTAGATTTTAGAGCTATCTAGATTCTAGAACTATCTAGATTCTAGAACTATCTAGAGTCTAGAACTATCTAGATTCTAGAACTATCTAGATTCTAGAACTAAATAGATTTTAGAACTAGATTCTAGAACTATCTAGATTCTAGAATTATCCAGATTCTAGAACCATCTAGATTCTATAACTATCTAGATTTTAGAACTATCTAGATTTTAGAACTATCTAGATTTTAGAACTATCTAGATTTTAGAGCTATCTAGATTCTAGAACTATCTAGAGTCTAGAACTATCTAGATTCTAGAACTATCTAGATTCTATAACTATCTAGACTCTATTACTATCTAAATTCTCTGTTAAAGCAAAACAGTTGATTGTAGAAATGTTATTATATATAAATCAAAGTAACAAGATCTACTAATAGTAATACAAAGCAATTAAGCTTCTCTGTTTATATATGGTTTAGTTATCATCGTCAATTAGTGTAAATTGATTTATTTTCATTTGCTATCAATTTCGGTTCGATCATTTCCCCGTTCGACCAATTTTCCATTCGATCAATTTTCCATTTGATCAATCCATTCGATCAATTTTCCGTTAGATCAATTTTCCATTCGATCAATTTTCCATTCGATCAATTTTCCATTCGATCAATTGCATTCGGTAAATTGTTTTCGATCACTTGCTTTCGATAAATTCTCCGAATCCCATGTTTTGACATTTATATAACATGAGATTTAAGCGGAAAATTCAAATATTACAATCATGGAAAAGAGGTAGCTAGAATCAGTCAAGGGAATACTTACATCTGTCCACATATCCGATGAAAGTTGGAAGTGCAACACAACTCTGCGACTGAACTCAAAGGTATGCCAGACAATACCCTCCTTCTCAATTGTCTCACGACCAACTGGTTGCCAAGACTCTCCGTCAGGGGAACTATCGATACTGTACTTTTCACCACATCCTTCTATTTTAACCCTGAGGGGAGAAAGATGTTAAGTCTCTATGTATCCATACAGACAGTCATTCTGTGCTAACTACGTCATCAGTAGAGCAGTGGAAAATAATATCAATATTACTGTTGTGTAGAAATAGCTGTACAATGCAGATATTGTGCTTGTTTAAAGGGAAAGTAAAGTCAAAATCAAATAATCGCCAAATTCGTTTTAAATCGATTCAGAATATTTAATTATGTAATATTTGAATGCTCGTTTATTTTTAAAATGCTCATATAAAAAGTATATAATAAAATCAGCGGCTCCTAGCGGAAGCATTTGCACTCATTAGTATGTACGTGAGTATGTTTGTTGTTTCCATATTAATAGAACCAGAATCTAGGTAGAAACTTAACTCAATTGGTTTAAAGACAAGATGGCGCCACTGATTGTGGCGCCATCTACCGTGAGCATTTGCTAAGAAATTAGTTATATATAAAATGATATATTTCCATTATTATATTTATTGAAAATTGCAATGTCACACGATATACTTTATTCTAACTAAGCAATTGTTTGACGTTAAAATTGTTACAACAAAACATGACTGTACTGCCCCTTTAAACCTTCAATGAATTATATCTATTTTTTTTTTAATTAAAGATTATTCCGACAACTAAATTGGTCGTCTTCTACTGAAGTATTATTTTCAAATTTAATCTGAGAAGATATATCAGTAATTAAACGATAGTAAATTATTACAAGATCGAACAAACACGGGTAGTAATTGCCAATATTCTTCGATTTCACAAATACTTCTGTCAGTGATTATTTGGTTAAAAATATGGGTATCGTTGTAGATTGAATGTTGATTTGATAGATAATGATGTAAGTTCAGATATGTACAATACTATGTTTTCTAATAATATGTTTACTTTGATTAGCGTGCCTACTCGTATAACCGAAAGCACAGTTAAATGTTTTGATCACATATGGTACAACGGATTCAATGTCTCACAATAGGGTTCATTTATGGTGGGCAATTCTGATCATTATCCAGATTTCTGTATTCTTAAAGTTACCTATAATAAAACTCCCATAGTAAAAATTATTCATATCAAAATAGAAAAATGAAAAAACACTGATTAATTCCATTCCTGAATTTGCAAGAAAATATTGGAATGAAAACTGGAATTGAGATTTAGATAGGAAAACTGAGTTGCTGCTGGATAATCTGTGGTGTAACTATGATAGATGTTGCCCATAGAAAACAAAAACTTTCTAACTTTCTAAGTCTTGGATTAGCGAGATGCTTGCTAATGAAATCAATTCCAAGCATAAACTATTTAAGAGATAAAATCATGGAACCGTAACTTTCAATATATGTAACAATTTTAAAAATGCATGTTCAAAAAAAAACGAGAATTGTTAGATTGAGAAAAGAAACACTCTGATATAATCTTAGATGATAATGGAATAGATACCAAGGATCCAGCTGCTATATCTGGATTATTTGTAAATTATTTTTCGTTAGTAGCACATGATTTAGATTTTAGACGTACAGTAGTATTCTAATATATAATACTGACCTGCTACATTATAAGGCCTACTCCTACTAATTGCAGTGTTACTGGACCTATCGAAGGCATTTGCCAATGGTGGTTTGAAAATTACTTGAGTGACTGAAAAATTTATATTGATATAAAAGGTGGTACTTCTTCTATTAATTAAGAATGTGATTATTAGGCTGCCTCAGGGATCGGTTAGCTCTCCGTATTTGTTTTCTCTGTATGTAAAAGATTTGGATAATTGTTCTGATAAGTAGTCATTTATTCATTTTGATGATGTATTCATATCCGGTAACTGCTTGGATGATCTCAGTAGGAATATTAGTTTGGAGCTATCTAAGGTAGATGAGTGGAAGAAAGCTCATAGGCTGTCGTTGAACATTGATATAATCTCTTTCATTTTATTATATCATGCTCGTGTTCAACGAAATTTAATTACTGTTTCTATTGGTTATGATTTAGTTAATCGGGTAAAAAATATTAAATATTGGGACTGCATAATAGAAAATCGGCTCAATTTTAATGAACATATATCAATATTTTAGGTAGAAAACACTCTTATGTAGTAGGACTTTCAAGGCAGATGAAACTATTGTCATGGACTGTTCATTGAACAGTCCAACCTTTATAGATATAATATATGATACCCTAAAACAATTTCACAAAATATTCCGTTTCTGTCCATTTTCATCAGAAAATAACAAACTTGCCGAACAAGATTAACCAACGATAATTTGAATTTGCCTCAGATTCATAAAACTGTCTTACAAAATCATTTATTTTTACAATTCAATTAAGATCTGAATACTTTACCTAACTATATTAAAACTGAATAATAGCAGGAAGTTTAAACGTGAAATTAGAAGATGGATGAGTTCCGATGTGAATGATTAGATTAGGTAGAATTATTTAGGTTAGGTTAGGTTAGGTAGATACTTCTATAAGTTATTTTTTAAAGACTAATTCTTTGAAATTAATATCGTATTCATATATTTTTCATCACATTGTCATGTATATTTTGTTTCCATTTTGATATTTGTAAATTTGATAATATAGTAATAAAGTTTGATTGTAATGATAATTTATTGTAGCATTATAGTCCGATTCAATTTAGAGATAATTAATAACAAGAGATTACAGGAGAATCAAAATGGAATCTATATGCAGCTGAGAGATATAATAGAGGGTCTGTCTAAGGTTAAACATAACAATATAGGACAATGTGTACATTAAAGGTCCTCTCCAGACTCCGAGGAAAAAATGAATTCGGTTCAGTATACTGTATATTTTATTATTTGCCTTTTAAAGTTTTTAATACTTTGTGTGCAAATCACAAGCCTGACGCTGAAGAAGAAGATTGTACACTCATTGTTTCGATTTCAAATTTGAATTTTATAAACAAACCATGAGTTTTTGGTCTTCGTTTAAGATATTAATCGTTTCCTGAAGTATATGAACTTTTCTATAATAAGTTTTACAAATTGTATACCTTTACACAAATATTAAATGGATTTGTTAAACCTAATACCTGTTGCATTAGTCACACTTAGTTATTGTTTAATGTTTATATTTTGCATATGTTGTATCTAGCTAATGTATTTTAACTACTCAGCAGAATTGTCTTATGATAACATTTCCTGGTTCTAGCTATGACTCATGTTGTATACCTAATTGTTTCCTGTTTATCATTATATAAAAGGATGTGTAAATCTCTCTAGGGTTAGTTGTCTGCAGTGCATCGTAGAGCGATCACCTATATTAATCACTTATAATAAACTTATACTTTTTAACTTTATAATAACCACTGTTCATTTAACCTATGGTTTATCAATACCTAGTTGACAATCAAAACATGTGGAGTACATTCTTTTTCTTCAAACCGAATATTAGCTAATCGGAAGTAAAGTATGTATTGGAGAGTTTTGATTATAAAAATCTTTAACAACATAAAATAAAAAATATGCTAACAAATTTTATAGGGTTAGCAAAAAAATGATAAGAAACATTAGCCTCATTGATTAAAGCAATACAAAAATTGGCTTGGAGGGGAGAATATAGCTGTTTGGTCTGATTTAATATATTACATGGATAATAAGGATGGAGAGAAATAATTTAGTTAAGAATTACTAAAGCTAATTTAAAAGTTAATTTAGTTCACAGGGCAGTCACACTGAAGTAAACGCGCACACAAAATTTCACAAATTTACATTGACTAAAAACAGTTACATTAACCAAATGTATTGATAATTACAGAAGATGCAAAATAGTTGTAGGTTAGGTATGCAATACGTAAATATAATTTATAAAAGTTTAAGAAATTAAGATAGCTTGTTGAATTTGACGTTGATGATTACTTTCAGTATTTTGAGATTAACAATGATCAATATAGGATTGCAAGGGACAAATCATCAATATAGGATTGCAGTTGACTAAGCATCAATATAGGATTGCAGTTGACTAAGCATCAATATAGGATTGCAGGTGATTAAGCATCAATATAGGATTGCAGTTGACTAAGCATCAATATAGGATTGCAGGAGACTAAGCATCAATATATGATTGCAGGAGACTAAGCATCAATATAGGATTGCAGTTGACTAAGCATCAATATAGGATTGCAAGGGACAAAGCATCAATATAGGATTGCAGTTGACTAAGCATCAATATAGGATTGCAGTTGACTAAGCATCGATATAGGATTGCAGGTGATTAAGCATCAATATAGGATTGCAGTTGACTAAGCATCAATATAGGATTGCAGGAGACTAAGCATCAATATATGATTGCAGGAGACTAAGCATCAATATAGGATTGCAGGATACTAAGTATCAATATAGGATTGCAAGGGACAAAGCATCAATATAGGATTGCAGTTGATTAAGCTTCAATATAGGATTGCAGTTGACTAAGCATCAATATAGGATTGCAAGGGACAGAGCATCAATATAGGATTGCAGTTGACTAAGCATCAATATAGGATTGCAGTTGACTAAGCATCAATATAGGATTGGAGTTGACTAAGCATCAATATAGGATTGCAGGTGATTAAGCATCAATATAGGATTGCAGGGGACAAAGCATCAATATAGGATTGCAGGTGATTTAGCATCAATAATAGGATTGCAGGTGATTTAGCATCAATATAGGATTGCAGTTGACTAAGCATCAATATAGGATTGCAGTTGACTAAGCAGCAATATAGGATTGCAGTTGACTAAGCATCAATATAGGATTGCAGGGGACTAAGCATCAATATAGGATTGCAGTTGACTAAGCATCAATATAATATGTCTTAACTTCGAATGAAAAATTCAAGCAAGCAAAAATTATATGGCAAAAAGCACGTCAAGCAAACCAACTCCGACTAAAAAATTTATCCTTTTTACCTAGCGACTGGCCGAGGCGAACCAGTCCTCGTGAAAAAAAATTATTTATAAACCGATTTGGAAGTTGTCTTTTCATGAATTTTAGTTTTCAAAATAATTACTTACGACTAGACTAAAAAGAAGGTGATAAGTGGTAAGATAATCATATAATGAGCATTTATTCAAACATGCAGAGTGTACAAAAAAGAGGGAACCCAAATTTTAGTTTGTATATTTCAAAAACTAGCTATTATGGTACATCTTTCTTTCTGGTATCATTTTTATTGCTGAACACTTCTTCATCGAGTTTTATTCATTTTTGAAAGTTATAAAGATTTTATTGAAGGGTGATTAAAAAGACTTTTGCAGGAATAGTTAGAGAACCTAAGAAATATTTGTTTCTTATTTATGCTAGTTAATTTTATTTTAAATAGATATTTGTTCTTTGGCGTTTACCAATGGACTGCACTTCACTTAACTGCACTTAACTACGAATTCTTTTTTATATCCATTTTCTACTTTTTTCTATTAAGACAGACTTGACTCACCGCACAGAAGATAGCCAGTATGGCTGATTCAGTTTAATGGTAATGCTATCATTCAGAGACATGCCAGCAGATGATTGCTCATCTCCATCGATGCACTGCATTGGACCAAAACACATACGGTAATGGGTGCAGGTGCTAATGACAAAAGCTCCTCTGGACGGTAGGACTACATTGGTGGAGGCAACTGCGAGAAGAGGAAAAGTTAGTAGAGGAAGTAACAGGAGAACAACCAAAAAATTGTCCACCATATCATTGCATTGAATATCAAATGTCAAGTTTCAAAACATAATATCATGAATCTTTAATTAGGAACATCTCTTAAAATTAGTACCATTATAAAAGTTATAAAAATTTACCACCAAAGATACCAAACTATAGTCTAGATCAGTGGTTGGCAACCCCCGGTCCGCGGGACAATTGATACCGGGCCGCGGTAGAATATTTAACAATTGATTACTAAATGTAAGTCTGACCTCACACAAAGAGATGATACAAGATTGGTACGCAAGTTCATATTATTTGAGATAAAAACCATTAAAATGATTATATAGTTTATAACAATATAATTATAACAATCAGAGGTGTTTTGATCAAGAGATTTACACTCCTGTTTGTAGACCCGTGCAAAAAAGTACAACCCTATCCTACCCTTTGTGACACATAAAAATCATGGTAAGACATGTTTATACCTAACTTCATCATAGTTAAGCATCACTATCTCATTTTGGATCATCTGTACAATCAACACCTCAATGATTTCACTCCTGTACAATCTTCACCCCAATGATTTCCCTTCTGTAAAATCCGTACCTCAATGATTTCCCTTCTGTAAAATCCGTACCTCAATGATTTCCCTTCTGTAAAATCAGTCCTCCAATGATCTCACTCCTGTAAAATCCGTCCTCCAATGATTTCACTCCTGTATAATCCATACCCTAATGATTTTACTCCCGTATAATCCGTACCCTAAACTGGATTGCTGCGTACATTCACAGAGGAAAAAGTTTACTCATATTTAATGGGTCAACAATTTATGCTTTGAATCAATTTATTTCGTGAGTTGGTTTGACTATATTCATGTTTTCACGTGTGTCAAAACAACTATGACGTGGTGTGTCACCAAACATAGTTAATTCAAATCATTTTATGGATTGAATCAACTTACTATGAGTGTTAGAGATACATTTTGGGATATTTAACATGTGTGAAAACAACTATGACATAGTGTGTTGAAGTAACTCACAAAGACTGTTAATCCAATGTATTCTGCGGTGTATGAATTAACTTACTATGAGAGTTGGCGCTACTTTTTTTTGAAGTTTAGGTGCGAGTTAAATGAACTATGACACAGTGTGTTATAGTAACCCACAAAGACTGTTAATCCAATGTATTCTGCAGTGTATGAATTAACTTACTATGAGAGTTGGCGCTACTTTTTTTTGAAGTTTAGGTGCAAGTTAAATGAACTATGACACAGTGTGTTATAGTAACCCACAAAGACTGTTAATCCAATGTATTCTGCGGTGTATGAATTAACTTACTATGAGAGTTGGCGCTACTTTTTTTTGAAGTTTAGGTGCGAGTTAAATGAACTATGACACAGTGTGTTATAATAACTCACAAAGACTGTTAAACCTATGTATTCTGCAGTGTATGAATTAACTTACTATGAGAGTTGGCGCTACTTTTTTCTAAGTTTTGGTGTGAGTTAAAACAACTATGACATAGTGTGATAAAGTAACCCACAAAGACTGTCAATCTATGTATCTAATGTATAAATTAATTTACCATGAGAGTATGTGCTACTTAATTTAAGTTCAATTGAGTATGTGGCAACTAATGCTTTCCTCAAAGCCAATTAATCGGTTGACACTTTACAGTTCAAATCTTGTTTTAAGTGTTACGTGTCGAATGTGAACGCTCCTCAATACCATTTTAGTTCAAGTGCAAACAATAGCGTTATATGCACTGAATAGTATTATCGCTGCCGATCGATTAATATTTATTAATTAATTCCATTAATAAATAGATAAATGTCTGCCTAAATATTTTAAAGTTTTGGGGATTTATAGACTTGCGGCTAGGTAGTTATTTGAAGAGCTGATTATCAGTATATAACTTGTCATAATAATAAATTTTGATTACTGCCTTCCAGATTGTAAACTGATATCCAAACTAATTTTCCTAGATTATTATATGTTAACTTTTTAATCATCATACCTACCTAGTTGTTTTTTTAGTGTCAATACCTTCTACATAGGCTAGGCAGTTTAGTGCGCTGTCCTCAGATAGGGTAAGTTCCAAATTATCAGGCGATTTCACATTTTCGGTCACGTATGAAATATAATATATAGCTTAAAATAAAAGTTGAATAATTATTTTATATAGTTTTTCTTAGGTGACCGAAAATGTGGAACCGTCCGATAATTCGGAACTTATCCTAGTATCTTAAGTAAAGTGTTCTGATAATTTATATATTTTAAAACTAGTTAGTCTACCTATAGGTAGGATTACACAGGTAAATTCAGTTCTTTAATTTCTAATTGCGGCCCTATTAAGAAAGTCTCTAAATCATTCTGAAATTAGTTTAGCTATATATTGAACTGTGTGGTGTTAAATTGGTGTTAAACATAAATTGTGTATGCATAACTGCTATCACGAACCTATATGATTGTGTGTAAATTACATTCAAAGTTAGTTACCAATTGGCTCGCATGAGATACACATCTTATCTCAAGTCTTAGTTAGTGAGACCATTACTTGTGAGTGTTTTAGTGAAGTTATACAGTGCATTTACATTTGCTTGATTTTATTCATACTAGTTATTATCCTAAATACAGTTAAGCGTGGACCAGAGGCCTGAGGTCGGAACCATATTGGCAAGGTGGTTCTAGGGCATGGGACCATGAGTATTTAGTAGAAAGAGATGTATAACCCACAGGGGGAACCATCACATTGGTGACCAATATGGTGCGTGATTAAGTATTTCGAATTTAATGAACGGAAATTCAATTACTAAAGTAAAAGTTTGAAGGCTTTGTAGTTTACCAAAAACTAAGTTAACCATCTGATTGGAGAGTATTTGATTACAGCAAGACCGGGTTTTGCGACCCTATATGACGGTACGATTCAATTAAGGTGTTCAGTTTTTGTGATAAAATATAAAGATTTTTCAACTCAAGATCAAGCAAAAGGCATCTCGAAAATTATCGGAAGGATAAGGAGAGTACAGATGGCCTAATTTGAAATTTGAATGAGAGCAGAGACAATCAGTGAGACTAACCAAATCGGAAAAGTCTACGGTAAATGCACGGAGGGAGGAAACGATGAACTAAAGGGTACAGTATTGCACGTTGGCGAATGGTGATGAAAAACATTCGATTAATCAATAAACAACATGCAAAAAATCCGTAAATCAACCGGAAATTGAGAGTCTAATTTGTTTAAACACTACACCTGAATAGTATTTATTCAAACTGCTTCATTCAGTGTACATTCAGTGTACAGTTAAGATCAGAGAAAAAATCACCGACAAAACCTGATAAGAAGGACCCACTGTACATGGAACCGGAAGTTGAGTATAATATAACGATTAAAAAGCGTTACGTCATCCTTGTATTTTCAGTCTCATTTGTGAAACGTTTGCAGAAGGTTCTCTCAGAACTTAGTTCAGTGGTGAAATAATCAGTCCCGCTTAGTCAAGTGTTTTGTGTGAATAAGCAATAAGTAAGAGGTTAGTTAGAAGAAATTAATTAATCTTTATTGCAGCAATTATAATTATAGGATGTATATTGTTCATGCATTTCTTTCAGCTTTATAATATTATTGATTGTTGATTATTATTGACAGGTATTAATATTTAATTTTATAATATTATTGATTTAACAAATTTTGCTCTATTTTTGCATGATTTATTTTTATGATATTATTTTTTTTACTTTTATAATTTGTGATTACACGCACACTTGTTTAAGTACACACTAACATTTAATTAGGAATGAGAACATATGCCAAGTTCGGAGGACGAAGTAGTTAATCCAGATTCTGTTGAGCTAAGGTCTGGAAGAAAGACGAAACCACGAATAAAGAAAAGTAAACAGAATATTACACCCCCGAAAAAATCAGTTACACAGCAACAGAATATAAATAGGATAGATAAAAACACAAATACAGAAACAATGTCGGTTGAATTGACACAAGCTCAACTCAAAGAAATGATTAAAAGCAGAAGTACAACAATCATTAATTTTGATTCGTTGCCGATATTCAGAGGAAGAAGGAGGCCAGAAGATCCAGCTTTCGAGGAAAAAACACATTTAAGCAACATTTGAGTCTATTAAATAATCATATATCCAGTTTAGGGGACAAAGACGATGCAGAAAAGAAAAAAATCCTTCACAGAAGCGCTGACTGCAAGCTGGGAGATTTTCAAATTACTGTTAATAACGTTGTTAACGGAAAAACATTTAAAGATAGCACCTACGAAGAAATATGCACGGTATTAGAAGATATATATGTGCAGAAAGACAGCAAGGACATCTACAGTGTATGTCACGAATTATACACTAATAAATTGAAAGATGAAACTACAGCTGCCAGTGATATATTAAGTACATTGGAAAAAATAGGGGAAGTCACCGAGTATATATTGGATGACGCCACAATGAACGCGCAATTTCCTGTAAGAACGGCAACTGAAATTGATCCGGCTTTCAACAACAGATTGAAGAAGCACGCAAAAGATCTTATGAATACAGCAATGTATTTAACGATATTGGGACCACAAATCAACCCCAGTATTGTCAAGGGAGTTATAGAAGGACCATTCAAAACAACAGCTAATTTACTGTCCGCTACAACAAAGAAAATAAGATCTTTGCCACATGACAAAAAAATCCTAATCCCAAAAAAAAAAATTCAATGACACAGAAGCTTTTGTGATAGAAAATACTGATCAAAGAGTAGGTGAGAATCAAGGTAATTATCACGATGATATGCAGGAAGAAACAGAGGCATATTACGCATATGATGTAAGACACAGAGGTACACCCGGTAGGTATGCACGCAGAAGTAGATACAGATACAACCAGCAAGGAAGAACAAATGTAACAAACACAAATACCTACACACCACAGCAGAATAGTGATACAATTAGGTGCTATAGGTGTAATAATCTAGGCCATTTAGGAAGAGATTGCCGTACTCAACAACCTTTTAATCGAGGTCAGGGCAAGGATTTTCGAAAAAAAATGTAAATACGAACACTGAAATAAATACAACAAATAAAGTTAGTAAACAACATGGTAGGGTTAATTTAATTAAACATTTAACAAAGACAATGCGAATTCGGTTGGTAACTCCGTGCACACATGTGAATTAAACATGAATAAACTAGATCCAGTGTACGTTAAATTCAATGGTGAACTTAATTCGTAACTCAATGCAAGAAATCAATGCGAATGTAAAAATAAGTTCGATTTATTAAAAGAAGTAGAATTAAGCGATGAGGAGAAAAAACAAGCGAGACGTATATTACAGCTCAGTTCGTAAAAAATAAAGATGAATTAAGCGGATTGACGGACTGTCATTATACGATAAAAGGGACTTCTAAGCCAACGATAATTTTACATAGTGAAGAATTTGATTGGGAGGCTTTAATAGATTCAGGTAGTGAGCGAACGATATTAAACAGTCGTAACTTTAAATACATTGCGAGTAACGAAGAAATAATGAAATCGGACGTAACTATTAAAGGCATAAACGGACGTTCCGAAGTAAAAGGTGAAATAAATTTAGTATTGTCATCCAAGTCAAATAAAAAAAGAGTAAACGCTTTACTAATCGACAACACCAGTTTACCCTATGACATGATATTAGGAAGGGACGTGTTAACGAATGCGCAAATTGATTTTGATAAAAATATTTTGAAGTTAGGTGAAGAAAAAATTCCGTTTATGGAAAAACGTAAAATAGCTACTAAAGAACTATTAAGCACGGATTGCTTAATAGCAGAGTTAGTTCTCATTTCTAATAGGTCAATAAGAAGAACTTTAATTAGAAAAATAAACGAACGAACAAACAGCAACAGTAGCATTGCGAAGGTAAGGGTCAAACCTCAATTAAAACAAAAAGGGCAAGCAGAGGTTATGAAGTCCTAGATAAAAACAAAGCCTAGAAGAGAAAATAGAATACGCAAGAAGAACGGTAATGTTCTTATAAGTAGCCAAGTCGTTGAGGCAAATACCATTAAAGTCATTTATGGTTTCGTTAAGAATAACGAAGCAGGAAGTTATATCGTAGCTAAAAGAAGTTTCAGTTCGGGTTTAGTGGTAGCCGAAACACTAATAAAAATCGAAGACATTAAAAAAGAGGGGGACCAAGTGTCAATTTGCCCAGTTTTCGTAATGAATCCGACTGATAGTGATATCGTATTAAACGAAAATCAAATAATAGGAACACTCGAAACCTACGAAAAGCAAGTCGAAGTTAATATAGCGACTATATCGGAGTGTTTAAATAATAGGACTCGTAAATCTAGATTAGGAAACGTGTTGAGTGACGAAAAAACAAAGCCATTTGAACGAAACGATACCCCTGATTTAATTTATGAAAAGTCAATGGTACATGCAGTTGGAAATAATGGAGAGCCATTAGTTTCAGTGCATGGCAACCGAGAGATAAAGTGTAAAATATCACGTGACGGAAGTGCTGATAGAAGCAGTGATATTACAGAAAGAAGTGATGATGAAGAAAACAATTCTCAGACAGTGCCATCACCACTGAGAAGGTTAGTTAATGCTGACATATCATGTGGAATGTCAGAGTATGAAGACAAAACGACGCAGTTACTAAATAACTTTAGAGACGTAATTACTCTTAAAGACGAACCTATCGGGACCACTAGTATCTGTACACATAAAATGAAACTGAGGGATCCTAATATAGTTATCAATAAAATACCATATAGAATACCACATAAATTTCAAGAACAACTTGAAGAAGTTAATGAAT
Organism: Caprella mutica; assembly: GCA_947561585.1. Lineage (NCBI taxonomy): Eukaryota > Metazoa > Arthropoda > Malacostraca > Amphipoda > Caprellidae > Caprella > Caprella mutica. Next base: position 29,398 of record CANNZV010003036.1, read on the forward strand.
CAATGTTACAAGAAGGAACTATAGAACCTTCAATGTCCGAATACAACTTCCCAGTAATCGTGGTTCATAAAAAGAATGGGGAAATACGTCCCGTAATAGATTTCAGATCTCTAAATAAATGTGTACACATACAAGGGTTTCCATTACCTAGAGTAGACGACATGTTAGGATCATTAGGAGGGTCTAAGGTATTCTCAAGTTTAGATCTAAGGAGCGCTTTTCACCAAGTGAAAATCTCCGAAGAATCTAAAAAACTTACAGCATTTGCGGTAAATGGTAAGAAATTGCAGTTCCGCAAGTTGCCCTTTGGGTATGTCAATAGTCCAAAAGTATTTCAAGCAATTATGACAAAAGCGTTAAATAAAGTATTAGGGAAACTATGTTTCGTATTTATTGATGATATCCTAATTTTTAGTCGATCATATGAACAACATTTAAATGATATTAGCCAAGTGCTAATGAGTTTACGTGACGCTCATTTGAGATTAAAATTAGAGAAGTGTGAATTCTTTAAACACGAAATCAACTTTCTTGGACATCGAGTTACGACTGAGGGCATACGGTGCATCCAAAACGAAAAACTAGGGCTTGCGAACTACTTTCGTAAGTTCGTCCCTAAATTTAGTCAGAAAGCCGAACCATTATATAAACTATTAAGGAAGGACCCTAAATTTGACTGGACTGACGAATATGAGGCTAGCTTCACTAGTCTCAAAAATATTTTGACATCAGATAAGGTTTTAGCTCATCCAAATTATTCCAGACCATTTTATTTATTTACTGACAGCTCAAGTGTCGGAGTTGGCGCAGCACTGCTCCAACCAGATTCTACCAGAAGCAAAACATTAAGACCCATAGCCTATTTCAGTAAATCATTAAATTCTACTCAGAAAAGTTACTCCGTAACGAAACAAGAGTTTCTTGCAATCCATCTAGCTTTAAAGGAATTTTAATATCTATGTCTAGGGTATCCTATTACTATTTTAACTGACCACAAACCCTTGTGCGCATTTTTTTGTAATAAACTTCCATTAGACTCGGCAATGGCCCGTTGGGCAATCGAAGCCAGCACATTTGATTGCTCCATTAGGTATTTTGAGGGTAAACGTAATGTGGTAGCAGATACTCTTAGTAGATTAACTCCTTTAACGGAAGAAACAATAGATGAATGCGAATTTTTAACACCATCTAATGAGAGTTTTAGCTCAATTGAAAGTTTTTTAGCAACCACAAGATCGAGGGCTAAGCTAAATGTACCACAAATTATAAACAACAATGACAGTGAATCAGAAACAGACTCAGAAAATGAACAAGAATCAGATCCATCTAAATTGAGTAAAGTAAAAACCATTTCTGAATTACATACCTAAACACGAAGACATAACATGAACTTCAAACAGACTAAAGACTGCACAGTCAAACGACTTTGCTTGTAAGGAAATAATGGACATATTAAATAGAAAAAAAATAGAAACATCTAAAAACATAGCTGAGTTTTTCATATTAGACGGAATATTATATCGACATAGGAAAATAGATACTAGGGCAGCCAGTATTGTTAATTATGTTATACCAAATGAAATGATCAATTTAGTAATTAATTCAATACATTTTAACACTCATTGTGGTTTAGCTCATACGCTATTTAAATTTCGACTAAAATACTATCATTTTCAAGAAAGATCGGTCATAGAATCTTTTATTAAAAGATGTGACGTTTGCAAAATACTTAAAGGAAGTCTAGATACACCAATTAAACTATTGTCTGCCCCAGTAGCTAACACACCATTTGAAACAGTTCCATTTGATTTTATAGGACCTTTTATTACAACTGACACGAACAACAAGTACATTTTATCAATAACATGTATGTTGACACGATATAACGAATTACACTCAGTAGCTGACAAATCAACTAACACAGTAATTGATTCTCTAAGTGAAACATTTAGCCGTTGTGGATATCCCAAAACGCTAATGTCAGATTGTGCGAAAGAATTTAAGTCTAACGCAATTAGAACTTTCAGTGAAATACATCAGATATATAAGTGTGAGGTACTACCATACTCAGCATATTCCAATGGAATTTGTGAACGCAATAACCAAAGAATTAACAAACTATTAAGATTCTATGTAGCTACAGTAAATCACGATAATTGGGACACGTTTCTCGATATTGTCCAAAACACAATCAACAACCAAGTTAATATGTCCTTGAAAGATACTCCTTCATTTGCCATGTTTGGACGTGATACTTCGCCAAATATACAAGCAGAAAATTTGGATAACATTTACAATTTAGATACATCAGAATCAATAGTCAAAATTAAGGCCAGACAAGCTATATTTATTCAAGATCAGATTAGGGCTAACATAATTAATCAATCAAACAAACGCATAATTTACCACAATAGGACACGAAAAGACAAAATTATACAGATAGGTGATCGAGTATTAATTAGAAATCATCAGAAAACACATAAATTACAATTAAATTGGATAGGACCAGGTACAGTATTACAAGTAAAAAAAATAAAGCCATAATAAAAATAGGACATCAAACAATAACAAGTAACATAAATTACCTAACTAAGTTAGAAAATTTCACAACCAATTAATTAAGTAATTTCATTACCATCATTAAACAGGAAATCAAATTATAAGCAATTTAAATATAAACATCAGATAGGTAGCCCAAAAAAGGAACACATAACACGAAGTAACATGAGGTAACTTGAGGTAACATGTAACATGTAGTACAGGAACACGTGACATATAACTCTGTTACATGCAAAGATTCAGAGAAATGTTTACATTTTTTTGCTTACGCAAGTCAAACAAACACACACCATGCAGCTCATTGTTCAAAATACAATATTTCCTTTGCTCAGTAAGAGAATTATTGTACATGTAAAATAATTGTATGTATTTAATTTAAGTTGATGGGATGAATTATGAATTTTATTAATATAAAATTTCATATAATAATTTTAAGATGATTAATTTTTTTTTGTATGCATGTTAATTTTAAATTTTGTGTTTATATGTTTAGTGTAACGAATAAGATGAATTATATTTTGTCAAAATGCTAAATAAATGTAGAAGTTAAATTGTTTGAAATCAGAATGAAAATTAAGAAAAATATATTCAAAATTATGATGAAAGACTGAAATAATTTAAGATCAAAAATAATTAATTCACAATGAGACTGATAACTGATAAAATTACTAAAAAAAGACCAGGGGCCATGAACTAACAGTATCGTTTTGATTTCAGTGAACACGGAGGCAGCGGACACAGCTGTTGACAGCTTCTCAGCCATATACAGCCAGTGACTGACTCTCAGCCATATACAGCCAGTGACTGACTCTCAGCCACTCACAGCCGGTTGGCACACTGACATATATTTCAAGGTCGTGAGAACGAACAGCTGACAGAATGGGCCAGACGCAGAGTAACTTTGATTTGAACTCGGTGGTGGAGCTGATCCAGAAGTCGACTTCAATGAATAAGGCTCATTTAGAGGCTGCTATTAAATCCATGGGGACAACACAATATGACCTGATCCCGGATTTATTTAGCAATGTTTTGGTTTTAATCCTAACACTGTTAGTGGTAATAATTTTGGTATGCGGGTACAACCACTCCAAGAGGGTTAAGTCCGATGAGGACATGAAGATGTACGAAATGCGAAGTTTGAAGTCAAAAATGGCGACGGAAGCCTTTAATCAAATTAAAAGAGGGACCCCTTTAGAACAGGGGAACTAATTGGAACGGTAAATTACTTTAATGATCAGGCAATCAACATTCAGGCGACAAATTTGATTATAATGCCTCATAAAAAACAAAAACAAAAAATCAAAATTAATATTAAAAGGTCGAGCAGCATTTAAGAAATTTTTTTTAAAGAAAAAATAGAAGTCAAATTAAATTAGACCATTATTTTAAGTTTTTAATTTTAAGTTTGGGTAATTTTAAGTGAAAATTACCAATAATCGTTTTCAATTTAATTTAATTTTAAGTTTAATATTTTTTCTCGGTGTTAATTTTAATGTTTATTTTTATGGTTTAAGACTGTCTCAAAATTTGATAAAGATGATCAAAATTCATAAAAAAGAATATAAATTGATTAAAAAGTCATAAAATACGATATCATAACATATGATAAATTTTAATGAATAATTATTTTTATCAATAAAGTAGGAATTTTATTAAAATAAAACATAACTAAGTTAAATAAAATATATTTTTATAATAAAAAAAAAATTTGGATTATAATTTTTTTTTTAAATGTAAATGAAGTAACAAATTTGTGTAATGTATTGGAGTGATCAAAGACTCTGATAATATTTAGAATAATATACTAAATATTAGGAGGGGCGAGGTGAGATCTCAAATAGATTAGGCAAGTTTTTACATTTATAAAATGAAGAAATTATTCATTTTGAACTGAGACATTGTAGGTAGGAATAATTTAGATTATTTAGGAATAAATAAAAATATTGTTAAAGCAAAATTAAGATTGTATAGGTAAGATAAAAAATTTAAGAAAATTTGATGAATGCACTTTAGTCTGAAATATTTCTAGAATGAATTAAACTCATATTTTTCAATTTGCTAATAATATATTTATAGCCGGTTCGAGAAATTTCAAGAGATCCAAAACACATGTTTCCACTAACAGAGTGCGCGTCTGAACATTGTTAAATATAGAGTAACAATGGGTAGACAGACCAGCTGGCAGTTTTGGAAAAATGTGAATTGTAACTTTGAAATTTTCGGAAGGGGGGAGCGATGTGGTGATGCAAACACATAAATTGTGTATGCATAATTGCTATCACGAACCTATATGATTGTGTGTAAGTAACATTCAAAGTTAGTTACCAATTGGCTCGCATGAGATACACATCTTATCTCAAGTCTTAGTTAGTGAGACCATTACTTGTGAGTGTTTTAGTGAAGTTATACAGTGCATTTACATTTGCTTGATAATCGAATATATTCTCTTTAAAGTTTTATTCATACTAGTTATTATCCTAAATACAGTTAAGCGTGGACCAGAGGCCTGAGGTCGGAACCATATTGGCAAGGTGGTTCTAGGGCATGGGACCATGAGTATTCAGTAGAAAGAGATATTTTGAGAAAAAGGAATCTGAAAATAAGATACAGAGTAAGATTCTAATCACACGTAACCCATATCGTGGACCGTTATAAGGTTCCACAGTTGATGAGATAACCCACAGGGGGAACCATCACAACTGTTGAATATCATGATAAGTTCAATTTGTGATAGGTTCTATTTATTTCACGAGTGCTTTGAAGCCATGAAGGTTATTATTTTTCTAAGATAAGAGACCGAAGTTAGTTAGAGTGCCGCAATTTACCTTCTTGACCCTAGTTTTCTATGACCGGGAGAACTCCGTCCAGGGAGGTTGTTCTTCAAGCTTCTTCAAGGAAAGTAGTACAGAGATCTCCCTCCATGGAGGTACCTTGAAGATTTCCCTCCATAGGGAGGTAGCTAGAAGAACTTCATTCACGGAGGTAGCTGGTAGAACTCCCTCCAGGAAGGTATTCTGCAGAACTCCTTCCTGGGAGCAAATAAGGAGAATACCATCCAGGGAATTGGCAGTGAGAACTCCAACTAGAGGTGAGCCTTTTGATATTTTTTTTATATTGTTGGTATATAATTAAAGTCTAAATTAGGAGTGTATAATGTAAAAAATTATGAGGATTAGCAAAGAGAATCCATTGCATTTATCAGAGCTAAATTTATACTACATCTGAAAATTTAAAAATAGTTCAACATTTTATATAAATAATTTACCTATGAGAAATAATTCTAAGTAATTAATTCTCTTCATTTTTTACTATATAATTTGCTATATTTCCCGAATCTACTTTCAGATCTTGATGAAGAATTGATGGAGTAGATCAACGTCATCAGCCCTCGAAGTCCTCTTCAATTCCTTAGAATGATTCAGGAACTATTATGCTAGTTCAAAGTATTTATTAGAAAATGTTAGATGATTTTTAAATATGTATTTGCAATATGATTAGCTCTTATTTTTTCATATGCTTTTAGGGATTCCAGACATGAAAAGAATGACCTGTCTTGAAAAGAAAATTTAAGCTGTCGATATCGTATTACAAAAGGAGTAAGTGATGTAATTGATAATGTATATAAATGAAACTAAGAATTTCTATTCAATATATATTAAAATACGAATCTCTTATTTCAGGATTTTGCAACCTATAGTCGTAACAGACAGGGATGAGGATTCAAATTGTACTTCTAAATAAGTAAATCTAAAACTAAATTGTTTATATTTCGTTTTCAATTTGACCTTGCTAATTCTATTAGCATATTTCTACATCAGTGCCTATGATTAAGATGAATTGCACTAAAATATGGTTTAGAACATAAAGGCTTTAAATTATTCATTAAGTTATAGTATAATTGCAGCATATATAATATTTATTCTATCAACATTTGTTTTTGTAATCTAGCATGGTTAATTTATTTATTTACCCTACCTATTTATCAACTGACCTATTGGAGTTATTTAAATCAACTACTACACGAGTAGTTGATATAACCTACACGAGTAGTTGATATAACCAACAACAGTAGTTGATATAACCAACAACAGTAGTTGATATAACCTACACGAATAGTTGATATAACCAACAAGAGTAGTTGATATAACCCACACGAATAGTTGATATAACCTACACGAGTAGTTGATATAACCAACAAGAGTAGTTGATATAACATACACAAGTAGTTGATGTAACCTTGTTCTGCAATTGTTATAACCATTGCATATAATTGGTTCGACTATCACGAGTAGTTTTGACTATCACAGATAGTTGTTGTGACCATCGTGAATTAAAAGTAATCAACTCACATATGTGTTGTTTTACCCAACGTCAATTTAACTCATTTTAAGTAGTACCTGCAACTCACCACGTAGGTAGGCGCACAGATAAACCATAAAATGTAGTCAAAACAAATCAAATATAATTTGATTCAACAAATCCTTTCTCTGTGTGTTCTACAGGTGATCCTTCTTTTTATCTGATTATTTTTTTATCATACTTCAGTAATAAAATTAATTTTAACCGAGAATTATTGCTATTTTTTGTACCAGATTGTTATTTAAAAAAAAATGTTTATATAAAACATTATATTATATTAGCTGGTTTTGGTATCATAAGAAAACAGTAACCACTTAGAAGTGAATAAATTTTGGCCAAACCATTACTATAAGCTACATTCATAGCGCCGGGCCGCGAGAATATTCTTGAACGTTCACCGGTTCGCGACGATAAAAAGGTTGCCGACCACTGGTTTAGACCAAGGGTGGCAAAGGCAGCACTCAGTGCTCTTTTGGCATGGAAAGTAGCTCTGGTGCCTAGGAGAGAAACGTTCCAAAGAATATTTAGAACATTTAGCCATGACTGCTTTTTATATTCCAAGGATAATATAGTAGAGGATGGTCAACGAATTGCAAATCAGTATATTTGTCATATCCATGCTAGTCAATTTTCAGACTATTCAGTTTCAGACTATTACATATTTCTATTCAAATCTCGAGGAATTCTCGATATATAAGCCTCAGATCATTTTAAAAAAGATGCTTATGCTATTTGGGTCTGCAAATATTTGTGAGCATGCATTTTCAGCCATTAAATTCTGCAAATCAATCTATTGTAATGCCATGACAAATTCCAATCTCGCTGATAACATGAGGCTTTTACTTCAAATATGTCCCCAAATTTTGTCGATTTATTAACAATGTTAAAGATACAATCTCACTTAAAAAGTGTATGGCTATTGGATTCAATGATTGATGTGAAATAAAATCAATATTATTGCTTATGCAAGTCAGTTCGTTTTGGTTTTCATTGTGAATTATTTTCACAGTGAAAAAATAATATAATTCTATATCATTTATTAATTCCTTAATGCACATGATAAATCTTCTACCAATATTACCACCTCATAGTAATTACTCAGTATCCCCTACAATTTAAAGAATGAAAAGAAAATGGTAAATACACTGAGATTCCATATTTCGGCACTGAAAAATACAATATGGGCCCACCTCAGGTCTAGACTATTCAACCCGAGACATTCCCTTTGTTATAGATATAGAACAATAGTTAGCATATCTTATAGACCTAGATGTTTACTCTCTACCCCTTCCAAAATACTCGATAGGCTGGTTTTAATCCACATACCCCACTATTCCCATCACAACACGGCTCCAGATTCCAACACTTCCTCCTCTACACCCCTTACATACCTAACACAAACAACACTCGAAGGCTCGAGCTCAAACAAAACTGCAAGTAGGACCATTATAGCTGCCAATGACATAAGCAAAGCCTTCGACACAGTTCCACGACAACTACTCATTAACAAACTACTCAATACACACTTCCACGGCTCCTTTAAAATATGGCTTGCCAATTACGTATCAGGTCGCTCTGACAAAACAGTATTCAACGGCAAGTCCTAAGAACCAGACACTACACAGACGGAGTACAGCATGGCTCCGCTTCGATCTGTCACCTACTCTATTCAATTAATACCTCCACGATCTTCCCATGCCAACAAACAACTTGGTACCCACTCTTAGTTATGCAGATGATGACACCATCATCTCGCAACACCCCAAACAAAAGACCGCAGCCAATGATTTACAAACATGCATCCACATTCCACACACTTGAAAATTGGCTAAAACCAAAAAAAAAGGTCTCTGCCAACGATTAAAGACATAACAATCCCGTGCAAAAAATATCCCACGTTCAAAAAAAACGAAAATCACAAATTACACGAAAAAATACTGTGCAATAAACCCCTGGTCCAATACCCCCTAGACAAAAAGAGTCAAGGTGCATAGTAAAAAAAGGTATATACATATACGGTGTTCGGAAGACTGCCAAAGCGGAAAAATGCCAGGCGGAAGACTGCCAGTCCCTTACTGACAAATCATGAATTTTCTTAATACTATTTAGTTATAAGCACATCCTTAAAACATTTTGATCTTTCCCATTTGACGACACCCACCAAATTTAATACAAATTATTTTTTTTATAAGTATTTTGTCCATAGAATACAAAAATCGTCACTGTATTTGTAGAAACTAATAGCTTTTTGAGATATGAGGGTTTAAAGTTATTTATTTCCTATGTATTACTGAAGGATTGGGAACTTTAAAAAAACTCGTGATTCAACGCTATTTGGCAAAAGAAAGATAGCATTAATGTAGTTTGTTGTATCCGCTAGTTTGTTGTACCGCACACTTCATGATTGTTTAATGACCTGGCACACATATATCAGCATTGAAGTAATATATTGAAAATATCACGGAAACTGGAAATAATTTCGATACATGTATTTTGGGGGCATGCCGCCCCGGAGCCCCTCTGCCAAGTCATTGAACAATCATGAAGTGTGCACTGTGCAGTACAACAAACTAGCGGATACAACAAACTACATCACTGTTTCATGTAAAAAATCTATATTGTTTAAGTAATTTCAATCAAAACACGAGTTTTTTCAAAGTTCTCAATCCTTCAGTAATACATAGGAAATAAATAACTTCAAACCCTCATATCTCAAGAACGATTAGTTTCTACAAAAAAAGTTTTGATTTTCGGATTCTATGGACAAAAACACATATAAAAATAATTTAAATTAAATCTGGTGGGGGTCGTCAAATGTGAAAGACCCAAACATTTAAATTAATATATAACAATTAGATAAGGGAATAAGGGGACATTCATTACAACTGTTATAACTATATAGATATTAGATTCCTATTGAAGTCAGCATTACAGCCTTTGTTTCCGAATCAAACGTTAAACCTCGTGTACTGATGAGTGATTACTAGCTAATTAAATATCATCACAATTATAAAATTTTAAATTATACAATACATTAAGTGGATGTTAAATTAACTAAAGACTAAAGCTATGTATACCATCTATATGTATATATATATAGCCTTATTCATTTTTATGAATATAATTAACATTATTCATTGCGAACAGATTAATGTAAACAATAGCTCCTGCTTAACTAGTTATATCTATAATTCCTCTCACTATACAGAGTTTGCTTCACTATAGAGGATTTAAATGGCGCATAAAAAAACCGGATCACTTAGCCAATACTAAAGGAAATAGTGGATACAAAAAAATACAAATATGTTAGTGCATGTCTATCACAAGAACAAAATATATTAAGCTGTTCTAACAATGCCATAAAATGATGAAGAAAGACACTGAAATAGAATAACAATGCAAGGTGCGCCAAACACTCACCTTGTATTCCTTGCACCAGTGAACATTCCTCGTCAGTGTACATCGCTTCTAAGGAGATAATTTTAAGATCTTCTTCTGCGCCAGTCATTCTTATGAACCTCACTGCCGTAAGATCGAACCTCAGGAATTGGTGAGACCTGCAAGAGGAATAGCACTTTAGTAAGGAGAGAAAACAGAATGTAAAGTTAATGTTCAGTTAAATTTTGTTATCAAGTATTGCCTCTTGACTTCATCCAGTACCAGTCGCGATAAAGAGCTATATATTTACGTGATTTTATAACATCTGCTATTCTAATGTAAGAAAACGTTTCTAGTAGCAGACCTGCACCAATAATTGGAGTGATCAACCACTCTCAGCCATTCATCACCATCGACTGACACTTCAACATAATATTTGTAACTTCTGAAACAGTCAAAATAAGCCATTCAATATTAAATTACGTGATATGATCGTTGATACCAGAACTACAATCGATTATGTTACTCTCAAATCTAATATATTAGAAGAATTCACAGGATAATTTATGTCTTCGATTCTTAATTTGAAGTGTACTAGTCCTAAATTACCTCACCTTCCTTCAATTGAATCCAACAAGAGTTTTAAAGAGTTCAACAGGTAAGTTTTTTCCAACTTTACTACAATACAGTCTGGTTTGTCTCCCACTTTGTGAGAAGTACATCCACTGTAAACAGAGATCAAATCTGCCCCTGTCACATTGCCACTCAAAACTTCAGCTCCCAGACTAGACTGAGCTACGTTCAGGTTCAGATTCAGATTCAATTCAGCAACAGGAACTTGATATAGGTAGAGATTGTTACATTTATTTGGTTTAAAGCAAAATTGGAAAGACATTTTGATAATTTTTCATATTTACCTTGAATCCATTAAATCTATCAAACATTTAAAACAATCAAATAACTTGTGTAGAAAGTTTTTACATCTGAACTAATAAATCACCTTGCATGCTTTGTTGTTTTCGGAAATAACTTGAGGCCGCATCTTTCTTCGTAATACTTCGAATAGGTTCCATGATATCGATAAAAGGAAGTTCTTTAGATTTTGAAACAAAATCTAACAAATCCTGAGATGAAATTGTTTTTTATTTCTTGATTGATTTTACATTCATTGAAATGCTTACTGTTACAAAAGTTATTATCGTTATCAACAGATTTACCGCTTGTGACATTATCGCCAGTCTGATTTTCTTGACTATAGCTTTCACAGTTTTTTTTTTCGGTTTATTCACACCAGCCCATCTCTCCGCCGCACGAAAAATGTCTATTTCAGCAGCTGCAAAACTCTCCTCATCCAAGAGAGACAACAAAGCATCCTGTGTAAGAAGTCACACTTAATTTCAGTGGTACTGTAATATTAGATTACAGTTAACTAGCAATTATATTCAAATGGTAATATATAAAGAAAATTATATTTGTAATTAGATGAATGTGATGAACAAGAGCTTGAATTACTTTCAAAATTCATAATTATTTTATCAATGAAGAACCTGTTGAAAATTCTACCAAATAAATTAGAGATAAATTAGCCTAATTCCAGCTCAATGTGAAAAAATTAGGTTTCAACGTTACAGGAAGTTACTGGAGAAAAATGGAGGATACTCTTCAATTAAGGAGATCGTTTGCTGTTTTTTGCTGGCTACCAATAATACTCGTCTGATTGAACTGAAATTTTGACATAAGGTGTAGAATGCTCCAAATCTTTGAAGTTGTTCGTGTATTTTTTTATTTTGGGGCACCCATCCACCATGGGGGCCGAAGGACTGTTTTTTCTGCCCACCACGAAAATCTATAGACTCAATAGGGGTTGGTCCTACAGAAAAATTTATAGAAGCTAATCTGTTCTCAACTAATATCCTAAGGTCAGCCAGAAGCCCTTTTGTGAATTTGGATCATATATTTTTTTTTTTTTAAACAAAAAAGTTGAAGATCGAAATTAAAAAATGGCATCTAGACAACCTTAGGAATTTCGGTCTGAACAGATTATAGAGATTATAAATCTTTCTATAGGACCGAAACTCATTGAGTCTAAAGATTTGGCACGAGTACGGTATGAGTGAAAGAGATATTAGAGTAAACAAAAAAATATCAGAAAAGGAGCTTTTCGTTCCTGCCAGAGGACTCATCAGACAGCGTCATTGGCAACAGCGTCAGCTAAGCCACCAACAGATGCATCACGTATACGACAAAAATTATACTTTTTAGGAGGCATTCTAAATAATTCACCACTCTCACAAATAAAAACTTCAAAGGAAAAGATGTCAAAATTACAAAAACATAAGACAATCAACTTGATATAATATATTTTTCACACAGACATTAGACGAATGCTGCATATATCAAGCAACAGAAATAACATACTCACACGAGTCAGTTTGGAGAAACTATCACTCTTTGCTATCTCTTCACCATTTTCTTTCAAAAAACTGACACAGCAGTTTTCCAGTTGAACATTCTTGTAATGCATTTTCATATTGTAGAAATTAAAAAAGTTCTCCACAGTGATTGATTTCACCAGTTTTTTTATGAGAGTTTCTTGAAGATCTCTCAGTATGAACTGGTGAGCCAACTCCAGAGCTAGCAAGTGAGTCTGCACCTGATTTTGAGGTAAAGTTGAATATACATAAGGTTTATTAATTAGGTTACGAAAATTAACGCACACTTACATTTTAGGGTTTAAAGTAAATCAATGTTCAATACTGTCGACAAATTTTCCGGATTCTGACATAAAATTCTTGCAAGTATAAGATGGAATATTCCTCTGAAAACGGGCTCTTCCTAATTTAGAGTATGCGGTGATTCTGAATCTCTGTTGATGATGAGCAAATGAAATGTTCCTTGACCCAAAATCCAAAATAAATAAATCCACTAATGGGAGATCAATTTGGTGAACAAATTTTTTTCAAAATGCTCACATCTATCTGTATTTGACAAAGTTTTCAAACCATATACAAAAGAAACTTTTACTGTCGAGTCATAATATATTACTCTCAATTGAGCTTGAAACAACCTGGATTAGTAGGATGGAATTGAGTTTACTACCAAGTGTTAAAAAAATTATCAAGGGATACTGAAATAATTTCTAGTGCATCAACCTTTCTGAATAACGATACCAAAGTGTCAACATTCACACACACAATTTGTTTTAGCATTATTCTTCTAATAGAATCTAAAAGTTTAACTCAAATTCAACCCGAAAATTTCTCATAGTTATAGCGCTTGAAAGCTTTTCTTAGAAAAGAAAACTCACGTTTTCATTATAATCATACTCTCCTCGGTAAAAGTAATCCAACACAGCCTTCACTACTTCCACTTTGGTATTCTTGAGCTCGAAAACCTTGTCAGTGAGTGGGGCAGTGACGTCGCTAATCTTGAATAGATAATGGTGATTGGATTTGGAAATTTCACCACGTACAACAATAGCATGTGAAGCAGACGCAGCACCCTTCTGATCTACAGTTTCTAGAGAGCCATTCTTTGAACTGAATAAGTGACTGAAAAAATATGAGAAACCACATGAAATAATGAAACACTTACAATGGCAGGATATCTAGGCAAAAATATCAATGAAATCTCTGTAGCTTAGAGAAATGACGAGATGTGATTTAGGTAAACAGTGAAGCTGAATAGAGAGAGATTGTAAATGCTTTGGTCAAATAGTGATGGACAAATGCCAAAAGAGATTCAGAGAGAAGAGGGAGAAAATAAATGAAGGGATGAAAACAGAAGGTAAAATAGGGTAACTAGAGTATAAAAGAGATGTTGTTCTTATGGGAAATGATGGTCTATTAAGCAGAAAGAGTTGAATCTTAGGAGGAAGCCTTCATAGGATGAAGAAGAGTAGGGAAACGGAAAATATAGTACAAGAGAACAAACATCTGTTCATGATTAAAAGAATAGACAATTATTTAAATAAAGATTCTTTAAAATAGGACTAGTTACTAAGGGCTAACTACCAAACTAGAAAATAGTTCCATATTTCATCTGCATTAGAATATAATATTTCAAACATTACATGATATGATCTTTATGTATCCATCAGTCGAGACTCACCTGAAGTATTCACTCTGAGCAGCAAGAATGCACTTATGCACAGGTATCTCTACCCCTTCAACCAACAGAACGAAGTCGGTAAAACGACCTTCGAGGAGACTGCCAATACGGCGTCTAAAATTTTCATAGAAAGTTATGATACCCATTTTTGCAAAATAATGGAATAAACTTAGTTACATGAAAGCAACAGAAAAAGAGAAGATAACTGAGAGTATCTGTAATATCTGGAATCCAATAATAGCAACAGAGGTTGTAGAAATTGTCAGAAAAAATTAAATTATTTGATGGATTATGGAATGCAGAATATTTGTAACTTTAGAGTGGAAATCAGTCAGAATCACTCCAAAATAAATCAGGGCTCTGTGTTAAGTAGTCAACTTTAATTGGTTGCTATTAAACCAAATGTTAATAACTGGACATTGGTAACTATTTGAGGGCGATTACCCTCTTAAGCTTTTACACTTTAAATATTTTGACTTCGTTTTATTCAAATTGTATCTCTATTACTTGAGATTATGAGGCCTGATTCTTTGACATAATGAAGGGATATTAGTACTATGGAGTTTATTAGAAAGAATGAAGGATTCAATTGAAGTGAGGAACAACAATTCAGATTTATATTTCATAGAAATTGTTTACAAGTTGATAATGTAAGAACAATATAACACTAGTACAATTCTACAACGTATTATTAGAATACTGAAAGCTATTCTGTGCCAAGAGGCACAGACCTGGAGAAGTTTTCGTTGACGAAAATGTAGGGCTCTAATCACAACATGTCCTCTAGTGAGAAAATCCTGAATATATATATTGTGGAAACACAGATAAATTTAACCAGCTAAGGTTGACTCTGGCATCACGCCCTATAGATATATCATCAAGTTTGTTATTCCTGGTCTAAACTCTCTGTGACAATCTCACAGCTAACAATATAAGTTGTTTAGATAACCTTGTCTTTTTTTAGAATGCTTCCAGAAAATAACAATGTTATTAACTCCATTTATCCAGTTACAACAATATTTAATTACTAATTAACTTGAAATGATCAATGTTAAAAGTGATACATTATCACTGTGTTGAAGGTGCAGATTGCCTTCAACACTCTGTGAAGGCCAGCTTATTTGAGCAATTTCTTCATCTTCCAATAGAGTCCTAGCTTTTTTATCTGAGTACTAGGTTACGTTGTCCTGCATGAAATTCAGTGGTTGAATGTCAGCTGCTCGTTGATAGGGGAGAGTATATGTTGACGAAAGAGACCAAAAACGGGGATAATTCCCCATCGGAAAAGTCTGACGAGGAATCATCAGGCGGGAAAAAGTCCGTTTTATTTGATAGTTACTGAAGTATTAATGTTGCAGCTTATCACCATACTCCTAACCACTACCTGATTTTGAAAGTTCCAAGAAATAAAATACCCTGTTTAATGAATATATTTTAAAAAGAAAGAAAATATTTTATATTTACTCTGCACCTCTCTTATTCATCTCTTATTTTCTATAAGACCAGTTTTCTAATCAAATCCTCTATAGTAGTGTAAACTCTCTATAGTGATCTAGCTGAGTTCACTATGGAGGAGTTTTACCGTATACAGAAAAATTATGGTATTTAGCTACAATTTTGGAAAAGTTGTTTTGGATTGGTTATATCTTCATTCAATTCATTCAATTGTAACATCTATTCTGTTGGTATGGACTGTAGTCAATACACTGTGTTGTGTCAATTGTGTTGAGTCAACACAAATGTGTACAGAACATGTATCAAAAAGGTGAAAAAAAAATTCTAAAATAACTACTTCGTGAACTATGGTTTTAATATTACCAGCTAAATTATTTCTTACGTTATAAAAATGGTTTATAGCAATAAAGCTACTGGTTATATTGAAGATCCCAATCTATATTGGTATCACTGCCCATATGAAAAGTTAAATAAATATATGCTAATTAATGATGAACACAAAATCGATGATATTGCTCTGCAATAGGTACACCACTCTATGAAACTCAGTTTTCACTGCGTAACGCTGCCACCTGTGTATAAAAAGTAGCCACTTTTCGTTGCTACGCAACTGCAACAATGATATAAATATTCCCAAGAAATCTTTAAACTTTTTTGTTGCAATCACTTTTGTTCTTCAAATTTAATCTTTTTTTTCTGAAATAAATTTTGAAAATTGGCCATTTCACTTATTTACTGTAATGGTGTAGCCATACGTAGGAAGGTAGTTATGGGTTATTGCTGCAAATATGTCCGAATCGATTCGACATCGGATTGGATTGAATTCGTAGCGGTGGTAGCGCTTGTCAGTAATATTAATGAAGTATACACCTAAACTAGGAAACAAACTTTTATTATTCTATTTTTTGGAAACTCAGATATCTAAATTATTTCAACCGTTATTATCCAGGAACATTGTATTCAAATCCGTATCGTTTATTATAAACTAAATCTTTATATAAATATATTTCAAAACTGCATCATTAATTTGATATATACTCTTATTATAATACTGATTTCCTTTTAACAATAGCTATACTAATAATTTCCCTCGTGTGTTTATTAATTAATTAATCTATTTATTTATTTATATATTTTTTATTTTCATTTGGTGTCCGCTTCTGCTCGACGGATATTAAACATGAAGAATGTAATCATGATACGCACGGGAATATATTGATATGAAATTTATATACTTATGTTTTCATTCAATTTTTTAATTTATTTTATCTATGAAAAATGTATGAGCTTAGGCAGAAAAATATATTTTATTTGAATTCAGCTTAAAATGACCTAACAATGGATAATAAATTACTATTGAAGACCCGTTATTTTTAACGGGCAAATACACTAGTATATACATAAGTTCTGTACCATTTATGATTAAATTAGAAATCTACCAAAATGTATCTAAAATACAACGCCAGTATTTTTTTTAAATAAGATTAATTACTCTCTCAACAAAACAAGTACCTAATTAAATATATATTTTCTTACAGAATATTTTTGGAATAGAAAAATATAAATAGTTTGGACCTCAATTTGTTTATAAACTTTTATAGTTTCTCACTGAAATAAAATCAATCGCAAAACAGTGCTTTTGGTGACGTTTACCTCTGTATTCTCCATATATTTCTGAGTATTTCAGATGCTCCAAGCCGTGACCGGAGAATTCCCCGTGTGAAATTTTGCCGTTTGGAAAATTCGCCGTGATGAATGTATGAATAATAATATAACTAAATTTGAATTTAAATTAAAATGAAACTAAGAAAAATTATATTAGCCAAAAAACAGCAGACCATCACTAGTGATCTTATTCTTTTTTACTGAACAGTTTTTTAAAGAAATTTGTTCCGACTATTTAGTCAACCAACGAAACACTCCAAATGTTACGCAGCGACCTCATGTGACACAAAATTATAAGAGTAATGATTAGAATTTACATTGCATATGTGAACAGTTAACATAAATTTTAGGAATTTTAGTTTTAACAGATATACAATATTGCATTATCACCAACAGTTTATATTTTCAATTATATATTCTTATATAAAAAATAAAAATTTCAAAATTTATCTAAAAATTTCAGTGGTATAATTATTCAACGAATAGGTTTCCTTTCTAATTATCAAAATTTTGTATCAATCCGTGAAGGTGTTTTAATAGTTATGTCCTCTATAATTTCTTCTACCAACGGCAATCACAATCCCGACGGCGATGTCATCACAACGAAAAACATTGCAATGGATACCGTGACGCCTGTCTCCATATATGCAATAATAATACGGAAAAGAAATTTAATTAAAAACAGTATATGTGGTTAATATTGAGGGTAAGCTCTTATTCATTGGATTGACTCCGGAATTTCGATTGTTTTTGTCTTCTTTGATTACCACGTAGTCCTTACAAACGTATTCACAGCTATTACCTTTATTACCAATATTATTTAATCCGTGCGCTTCATTAAATTTACTAAAAATATTTTAAATCCATGGAGCTATATTCATAATAGATTCAATAATCTGTATAAGTGAAAAGGCTATTAATTAAACTGTTCTTAAAAATTTTCATATGTGTATTTTTCTATAAGAGTGCAATGCGTTGACCCAACCTCAAGCAGTTGCTGAAATATGAAACTTTCAGGACTAATTTGTAAATTAGCAGAATTTATCTACATATCCAATATGTTGATTCTGTGATGTAATGATTTGATATAGTTAGTACGTCATTAGTATGTCACTATAAATGTAAGCTTTGTAGAATGAACAAGTTTGTTCGCAAGTACAGTCAGCCGCCGATAGTCTTACGATAAACATCTAACATATTTACTCTCAGCTAACGTTGTTAACAATGCACTGTTCAGTAGAGGGTGCTTGAAGTACAGTTGTGTAGAAACTATACCTTGTGTTGCTATTACCTCTACTTATTGTCATTGAGTAAAGTGATCTATAAGAAAGATAAGATCCACAGTTAATAGTATAGTGAGCAAGAGCTAATGGGTGTTATCCTCTAAGAATAATCAAGTTTCAGAGTAAACAGAATTAGACTAGGCGTTAGTGACGTTTACGTACTAAGTAATTAGTACTATACTAAATACCCACCAGTTAGAAAGATAGTAAGTAAAGGCCATTACAATTCTTCGTGCAGAAAAACTAGTCACGTCTATATATTTATTAGAGAAATTAAGAAATCCGAAAATTATATAGACTTTTAAATCATTAAATGTACATGAATAACATTTCACAGTTATATTCCAAGCTTCCAATAATTTATATAGATTGAAAACATAATAACATCTGACAATGCATTATGGCAAGTACTGTAAAAGTTCGATGTTGAGTAAGTACTATAAATAAACAGTTGCTACCATGTCCCTTCAATCAACAATTAGTAAACCTCGTAGACTACATTACTCATCAGCTCTTCATTTCCCTCAATGTGTGAGTGCAGTACACCGTGGGTTGTGTCCTTCACGTCAAAGGTGACTGCTGTCATTATTGGTTGAGAGAGCTGTTAGTTTGTGACAGCAGTGGTGCTGGCAGGACTCTCAAAGTGGTACACACATAGACATTCCTGACAGAAGAAGAATCAAGAATTAGGAAAGAGGAAACGTTTAAGTTAGCGAATAAGAATGACTAATTATACTAGATATTTTCCATTATTAGAAAAACCTTGAATTACCTTCAACGTCCCTGGAACAAGAATATATTACTGGGATATTAAGGGTATATCCCAGGAAAGAAAGATTGATTACTGGGATATTAAGGGTATATCCCAGGAAAGAAAGATTGATTACTGGGATATTAAGGGTATATCCCAGGAAAGAAAGATTGATTACTGGGATATTCCCAGAATATCCCAGTAATCAATTCTTTTTGCGTGGGGTTGAGTTTAAATAACCTCTTGATACTAATCAAGACGAAACTGAGGCAATTTTTCTGTTTTATCTTAGCGTCTCATTGAGATGTTGGAGAACAGAGACAGAGGTGAATACATTCTTTCATTTCAACTAGCGAAAAATGTAATTTTTAGCAGAGTAAAAATATTTTTATTATATTTAATATTTTGTGGCATATCCTAGATTGAATTGAACAGCCACAAGCACATATCATATTTTTTTCATATTAAATTACTGGTATTTCTCTTCAAGCTCTTGATATTTGTTGTTGCTCTTTTAATTTTAATTTTTAAATTTCGCCATAAATTATCTCTTGAGTTTTTCTTGTAGATGTTTTACAATAACTTGATTAGAAACTGACTACAATCAGGTCCCAAATTTGATTACAGTCGAAAATTTAAGGCGATATTGAATAGAAAAAAACGGGAAAAGAGAACCAACCGTTCAAGAACATTGAAGAAAATTTGTCGAGAAAAATTGGAGAAAATAGCATTTAATGTGAGAGATTCAGACTAAATAATAGATACAAATACATAGTTTAAAATTAATATATCTCTCTTTTGTTATGTACAAATACTTTTATCACTAGTAAAAATGAAAGACGTTTCGATACGTTTCAGGGACATTAAAATCTTTCATTTCCGATGCAGGGTATCTATCTCCACTCATAGTTGGTGTCATAATTAAAGCCCGGATTTATAGTTCTAACGAAAGTAGTCAAAATAGCGCTTAAAAAAAGTTTTTATAGCTCTAAAAAAGAGTTTTAAAGTCGCTAAAAAAAGTCCTTATAATAGCTGAGTGTGTCCTTAAATTGATGCATTTCCTTTCTTTCATCCGCATTATAGAAACTTTTAGAAGAAAATTCAAGAGTAACTATGCCATTCTTGTTTATTTGTTAATAGTTTATTTTAATTATTATTCACAGAACTTACGCAACAATTAATGGCAAATGTGTACGTATAATATCGTATATATAAGACTATGAGTTCAATAAATAGTAAATAAAACCCATGTTACTTAATTTAGACGTAGCTTTTATTTTACAAGAAACTAAACAAAATTTACCCAAAAAACTATGTTGTCCAAGTCACACCCAACTAAGAAAATGTAACAAAGACACTCAAATAGAACAGCACAAACCAAATGCAAAAACAGTAACAATAATTAATAATATTATAAATATGCTACTTTTTAATGAAACAATTAAATTTCATTATGAGAAATTACCAACATATTATTGACATTTACAGCTGTCATGCTTTGTCTCTTGACACTTAAAATCATTTTCAATTTTGAAAAGCTAATTTCAACTTCAAAAGAATTTCGAGTTGTTTCACTTTGGGTTGTTTGGTTTTTACAACATGAGCACTCAATTAACTATGACGTTCTGAAATGTGTGTGGTCAAAGTAACTTCTTTACGCAAAAAGCGAAATTAACCAGTCACAATATATAAATACCGTATATTTATTTTATTGGACATATCTTCATTCTTCATGTATCATTCTATTTATTTAAGAAAATTACTTTATATTATACTGTATTGAGTAGTGATTTATTCATTTTCCAATTCGATTTAATTTACCAATAGGACTTCTGTACTGACTTCTCATTAGACTGAGACTTCTGTACTGACTTTTCATTGGACTGAGACTTCTGTACTGACTTCTCATTAGACTGAGACTTCTGTACTGACTTCTCATTAGACTGAGACTTCTGTACTGACTTCTCATTAGACTGAGACTTCTGTACTGACTTCTCATTAGACTGAGACTTCTGTACTGACTTCTCATTAGACTGAGACTTCTGTACTGACTTCTCATTAGACTGAGACTTCTGTACTGACTTCTCATTAGACTGAGACTTCTGTACTGACTTCTCATTAGACTGAGACTTCTGACTGACTTCTCATTAGACTGAGACTTCTGACTGACTTCTCATTAGAACACTCGTCGGCTTTCCCCCGAATCAACTCCCGCATACATTGTGGTGAGTGGAAGGCGAATATGTTCCTATAAGCACCCCTATCCAGTTCAACCAGTGCTTCCACTCCTAGGATAATTACCCTAGGGTAATCAGACTCCTCCTAGGGTACAGTATAGGGTAATGAAAAAAATTGCAAAATCTAGGATAAAATCAAGATTTCAAATTATTTTATATAAATATGTAAAAAAATATAAGGTAATCAGTAACTTCAGTTCAATAACGCAAATAAGAATTTATTGATTCGAAGGCATTAATTCAATGAAGGGACGTATCAACATTTTACTCGTTAATATATCACAAGTTAACGTGCTCCATACTAGCACTGAACAAGTTGCGTTTCTGTTCGCAGTGTGCAATCAGCAGTGTCAATAACTTGGAAATATTAAATGCTGAAAGTATGATAGCGTTTTAATATGTTGTTGTTTAGTACTATATATTTCCATAAAGTCATTAATTATGTGAATTGTATCACAGCATAAAGATTAAGGGAGTAACCAAATTGTGTGTTATAATGTTTTTGGTGATGGAGCGTGACGTCACTTATTTATAACCAATCAGCGGCTCGAGATTTCACATGATTAAAAGGGCTGAATGAGAAAATTGGGTTCGTTTCTAGATATAGCGGAAAAGTAGTTACACTGTTGCAGCTTCTTGCTACTGCTTGAAAGTAGTGTATATTTTTGAAGATATGGTCAATCACGTTACTGCCTATTTTAATATCTTCGGAACGTAATTTAACTAAGTTTTAAGTTTTTCCCGCCACTGCATGACGTCACGATCCAAAATCTCATCTGCAACGCTATTGGTCGGTTTAATTTGACATTTTTCGCATATGGACATGGGATTGGGCTAATGCTCTAAATCTCTAAACTGTGTATAGCTTCCTGGAAATTAAACATTTATAATTTTTTCTTATTTGAGCAGCTTGATCATTTGAAAATATAGTTTGTAATTTGAATGGAAGGTGTCATTTTTATTCATTTTCAAAGTAAAGTTAATTCAATTTATTATTAACTGAATCCGCCCAAAAAACTGTCAATGTGTCGCAATTAAATTCCAAGCCAATAGTTACATAGTATTATTGAACATTAACGGTAATTAATATATTCATTCCCCTTAATTATATTTTCTAGGCTAATCAAGGACCATTCTAGGGTAAAATACATGTCAATCTAGGGTAAAAAGATTTACGATCGTGGAAGGCCTGAGTTCAACCCTGCTACAGACCAGCAATCACTGTAATATTTACATAGTGCATTATACACATTTATAAACTGATCTTAGGCGAAATAAAACAAATTTTATTCGTTAAAAAAACCATACGAAGCCATTGGACTATTAAATAATTGCCGAACATTTTACTACAAATATAATGGAATAGGAAGGTCTTTTTCACGCCTAAACCAAATGCGGTTATTCTATCACTGTGCAATACCAGCACCCCTGATAACATTTTACTATCGGGCCAACGTCGGTAAACGTTGACAAAGTAAAGGCACGATCGGACATTGGAACGCCAATGCTATTGAACACTGGGCCAATTTATGGTAAACGACATTGGGCCAACGGTTGTCAAACAGCATTGGCCCAATGAAGGGAAACATTGGTTAACCAATTCAGTGATTTTTTGATGTAACAGTATATTTATTATACTGATCTACCGGATCTATTTAGCAGTTATCGCCAGAATATCAGAGAGGTTAGGTGCAAACGATCTCTTCCAACTTTAATCACACTAAATAGCAAAATTAATACCTTAATTAAGTATATATGGAATTGTAGCCGTTTCTGGCAATTTGGTAAAAAATGGTTCAGTTATACTTTCAATTTTTATTTTAACCCTTTATTTATTTAATTCATTAAATGAGCCTGGCCGCTAGTTAATTCATACATTTAGTACAAAAAATTATTTTTCCGATTGAAATAATTATTCAGCTTATAAATTTAATTTTCTATTCAATTTTAAATTAAAATATAATTATTTGGTTAAATTAGCGTAGATAAAATAATATAGATTTGAGTTTGAATAAGTAACTGTTGTCTTCACGTGCTCTGTATGTCGTAATACACCTCTAATATAAAATAACACTGGCCGTAGTCCGGCATGACATCGGCAACGTTTTGTATTAATAATAAGTTTATAATTCATTAATAAGATGTTTATAAGTTATTAATTTGCTAGAACTGGGTCAATGAGTTGACAAACCGTCGGATTTGCACTAGCCCAATGCAACATTACATCGACATCGTTAAGTATCGTCGGTACCAATAAGTCGTTTATACGTGGTTATACTGTTCAGGGCCGGTGGACATCCGTGAGGTGGGCCAACGTCGGGCCTTTGCTGGCCCAATACACCGAGACCGGCATGAGACGTTGGCCCAGAGTTTCGTTCTGAATGAACCAATGTTGGCCCAACATTGTAATGTTTACTGGGACAAATCAAGTTCTTCCATTTAGTTGCTATGTGCTTTACTTGTCAATCCGTGTTGTTCCAAATGATCAATTAGTTCTTCTTCGTCATAAGAGTCATAACTCTTTAATTAGTGAAAATATTAAACGAGATAAATAACTTAAAGATACAGTACACCCGTTTAGCGTATCTAAATTATTGTATATTTATACCTGGCTATTAACCCTAATGAGTTTGACGTGTGCTTTCTAGGCATATCTTTTTTAAATTATTTTATACATAAATACCAAATATATTTTGTATTTGAAAGTTTAAAAATATTTACGTATCGGCGTAAATCACGCAAATTATGGAATTAATTGTTCTTTGATGACGGGTACAGTTTGGTTAGCTAAAACGCACGAATTTTTCCACGTTTTCATCAAGTACAGATACATGAGCGAGCTGTGATTAGGTCACACTCCACCCAATCACAGCTCTGCTCACTCAGTTACAACTGTCTTACATACCTGTGTATCTATTTCTCCTTATACGTTCAATAAATTCTAAGTTTTATTATTTTACTACTTTTATTGGAGCAGTGGAAGAAGATTGAAATGTAAATTAAAGAAAAGACCATGAATTTCTAATTATCACCAACAAAGGGTGCTTTCTACTTTTATATTGCAGAATATATAAATAATATATAATATGAAATATATAATAAATATAGAATTTCGTGGACGAAATGTCCGTGCTCATTATAAACTATTTACGTTTGAAATATTTTCTCTCTTAGCCACGAATGTTTTAAGATTCTTGATCCAGGGAGCACAATATAATCCGAATCCCAGTATAGTTAAATAGTATGATACTATTATCCTACTACTAGTTAAATAGAAGGATACTACTAACCATCTGTTACTAAATTCCTTGAATCTTCATAGACGTGGATTTGAAGATAAGCAGAGTTCCAATAAAACATTATCATGGAACCTGCGAATCTCCTCCATTACCTTGATACTTTCGCACAAACGTCGGTGGCATCTTCCCCAGTATGGCAATATATGAATTTGTTCAGTTCCCTGAAATCTAGCACTTGTCGCACTTTACACTTTGTTGATAGATCAACAACCATGAGAACTAGCAAATCTTTGCTCACTTGTCATACTTTTTTTACTAAAATACCACCACTAATCCATCATTCGATTTCTGCATCATATATCTCCTTCTGTTCAGTAGTCATTTTCTTGCTATCTGTGTTCACTCTATTTGGCAACGTAGGAACGAACACCTACCTTACAGTCCAAATTTTTTCATAAAATACGGTACTGAAATCCTTTTCATCTATAGCTTCCTCGTCTAATAAACTCGGATCAGACAGCAATTGTCGTACGGCAAGAAACCCCTCAGTCACCTTCCACTTTCGTCGTAAGACCCAAGACTTCATTTCAATTCAGTCTCCAAACCGAATCCCCTTTCTTCTTAACGTCACACCTCTTTTAAGCTTCGAGTAGCATCTTTTCCACCAATCTTATCGTCCTTCCACTCGGCTTTGACCAACTGCACCTTGCACGTGCCTCTACACTGCACTGATCGACCGTCACACTGTCACAGATTACCCTCTTCTTTTATTCTCAATATTACTACTCCTACTCGGTAAATAATACTGCCTCAATAAAGTAACCGTACTCCCTGTGCCAACCAAAAAATTAGCATCTCCTCTTCCCATCCTAATTTGCAACATTGGTAACATTGGACACGCCTCTTCTCTGTTGCTCGGCGTCCAAGTATTACCAATATAAACTTAAAATTCTCAACACGCGCATTATTAATAAAATTGATGACCAATATGCAAAGCTAATAAAATATTAACCAAAACAAATTTAATAAAGAAAACAAAGCAAAGCTAGTAAATTGCAGAGAATTGATAATTATTATGGAAATATGTCAAATAATAGCATTATTGGAAGAAAGAGGTAGAAGCAGCTAAGGCAATACTTACATTCCACCAATCATTTGTTTGTTTCATTGTGACTCTGAAGTGCAGAACAACCCTTTGACTGAACTCATAGTTACGCCAGACTCTAACCATCTCCCCCTCTGTCTCATCACCAACTGGTTCCCATGACTCTCCGTCAGGGGAACTCTCGATGTTGTATCTGTTGCCATATGCCCTTAATCTCACCCTGTGGGGAGGAAGAGAGTTAGCTATGCTGTGTCCATACGGTCAGTCATTCAGTGGTAACTACGCCATCATTAGATCAGTGAAAATAATAAAAACAATATTATTTTTACATAGAGATAATTGCAGCTCACAATGTAGATTTTGTGTTAGTTAAGCCTTTTAATGAATTATACCTGTTTTATATTTGCTTTTTAAGTATGTTTCAACAACTAAGGTGAGTAAAGCTATTACATTTTAGTAATTCTACGGAATTAAGATTTATTACTAATGGTGTAATTCAAGTTTTACCTAATTGTTAATGAAATATTCATACAGATTAATAAAAAAAATCCCCTGTAAATTTGTACATATATGTACATTATACACACCAGTAAAATTCTTGAATATAAAAAATCCCCAGTAAATTTATACATTATACACAACAGTGAAATTCTTCAATATAAAAATCCCGAGTAAATTTGTACATATATGTATGTACATTATACACAACAGTTGAATTCTTGAATATAGTTTATAAATAAAATTCCATATGAAATACTCACTTAATATTTGATCAAGAAATATTTTACATTTTGTTCTTCACTATAATATAATAATATTTTCTTGCTGTTTTATTTGATTTGGTAGATAATATATAGGAATGTTTATACAGGGTGGCGGAAAAGTAACTTTACACTTTTAAATGTTTATTGCGCGAAAGCCGTTTCAACTACATATAAATATCAAATAAATATGAGTTTCTAGACAAAACCTCAAAGATTTTTTTACAGTATGTAAGATGCAGAAAAATTGCGAAGATTTACTTCAAATATTATGGATCATTAGTAGCAGTACAACGAGAATTCACAAGAGTGTTTCATCAAGGAGGACCTTCTATATCTTTTAAAGTTCTAGATGATTCAAATGAAATAATATTTGTTCCAAGTGAATTTCAATTTGATCCTTATGAAATTGAATTTGATCCATATGAAATTGAATTTGATCCTTATATTGAATTTGACCCTTATATTGAATTTAATCCATATGAAATTGAATTCGATCCTTATGAAATTGAATTTAATCCTTATGAAATTGAATTTAATCCTGATGAAATTGAATTTAATCCTGATGAAATTGAATTTAATCCTGATGAAATTGAATTTAATCCTGATGAAATTGAATTTAATCCTTATGAAATTGAATTTAATCCATGTGAAATTAAACTTGATCTAAGAAAATATTTTATATTTCCGATACTTCACATTTTGCTACCACCACACGGTGAATTATTTTAATATTCTTAATTCATACATTAATGAACTCAGCTAACCAAAAAAGCTGTTTGTCCCACGTCTTAAGACGTCTGGTACCCCTCGCTATAGAGGGATTTAAGACGTGGGACAAGACGTGGGGCGGGGGAAATCAGACGTAAAACCTCTTTATTTGCACAGGGGTCCCCCTCTGCAAAACGTCTGATCCCACGTCTTGTCCCTCTCTGACAAAGGGAGACATCGACATGTCCCACGTCTTACCCTACTCTGTTTTCAAGACGAGGGACCCACGTCGGACAGAGTGTGGATGTCCCTCGCTTTAGAGGGATTCAAGACGTGGGACAGAGTGCATGTCCCTCGCTATAGAGGGAAGAGGGATTTAAGACGTGGGACACACGCTGGACAGAGTGCAGATGTCCCTTGTTTTAGAGGGATTCACGACGTGGGACAGAGTGCAGATGTCCCTCTCTGCAAGACATGGGACAGAGTGCGGATGTCCCCCCTGCAAGACGTGGGACAGAGTGTGGATGTCACCCTCTGCAAAGGGGACATATCTCCCTTCTCCTCAAACTACTTCGGTTAATTGGGATATATAAATATGTATAGGAAATAAAAAAGATCATACTAATCATTATTGCAATTTCTTAGTATATATTGCATAAAGTGTATATGTACATTTAGCTGTATATCAATTATTTTAATATTACATATTGTTATATACAAATTAAATGGGAAGAAATGGAGAAAAAATGCAGTGGTGATTTCGGGAATCGAACTCAGGACTGTAGTGTGATGTACTATTGGAGTCAGCGACGCTAACACTGAGCCATCCTGGACATGGTAGAAGTAGTATCAGAATGATATTTATGCAACTTGATAACTTGCGTGCTTCTTAAAGTTATTTTAATTGAATATAATTTAATATTCTACAGGGTGGCGCAAAAAAAAAAACCCATTTTCAAACTAGTTTATTTTACAAACTATCAAACCTGAAAATTTTCTTAAAACGAAGTTTTATTCGTTCACTTTTTCTGCATCTATCGTGATAATCTGTTGAGAATTACGACGAAAATTAAACATCCTGCAGCGAATTAAAAAAAGGTAAAAAAAGGGATTGCGCAAGGATGAAAAATACAAAAAAGTTCATAATTGGTAGCATATAATTTATTTCCATATGGCAGTAGTAAAAACAATTCCTACTGTTTTTCATTCAATTAACGTTTTGGTTATTGACTCTTTCATTCATATAAATACATCTCCATCAACAATCACGGTATATCTTCTACAAAATGTGCATTTCTAAGCAGAAATCATTTTGCAAAATTTTGACGGTGCAGTAAATCAGTTCGAGCCTTACATGCTTCTTGTAAGGATGTTACTTCACATCATATTTAACAATTCGGTGAAATGTCTCTTAAATGATATCTAATCCTTACTTTCTGCTTGATATTTTTGTGTTCCCAAAAAACTGTTCATGAAAAATATTAATGCTTTCATGTTTTCATTCATTTCTCCTGCGACATGATCACTTTTGTTCAAATTTAAAGTGGTTTCTTCAATTTTGAACTTATTAACATTTGTCAAAATGGTTTTATAGTTGGTGGAAATCTTTCCAGAAAGCATAGAGTTCAGATGAGGTTGAACCTGTGTAAAGCTTCCAGTGTTAAAAAAATTAGCACAACATAAAATATTTGTTCTTTAGAAACAGAGAGGGACATCCCACATGGGACAGACGTGAGACAGAGAGGGACATCCCGCATGGGATAGAGAGGGACATCCCACGTGGGACGGAGAGGAACATCCCGCGTGGGACAGAGAGGGACGTCTCGCGTGGGACAGAGAGGGACATCCCGCGCGGGAAAGACGTGGTATGTGAGTAGGATTTAAGATGTGGGACAGGCGAGGGACATCCCGCGTGGGACAGACGTTGGATATCCCCCGTGGGACAGACGTGGGACAACCTCTTGTGCAAGACGTTGGAAAGACGTGGGATTTTCTGAAATCCCCCGTCCCTCGCTAGCGATCGGGATGTCCCCCTCTGTCCCACGCGGGACAGAGAGGATATGGTTAGCTGGGAAATAAAACATTATAAAATTTCCAAAAACTGGAGGATATCCAAAAAAAGCGAGATTTAAAAAAATTCAGGATTAAAAAATATACGGGATTCCAAAAATGCAGGATTTTATAAAAATGCTGGATTTCAAAAAATGTGGAATTTCTACAAAATGCGGGATTTTAAAATGAAATGCGGGACTTAGATAAATGCGGGATTTCATTATTTGCGGGCTTTCGAAAAATGCGGGATTTCAAAGATTGCGAGAATTCAGAAGAAGTTGAGATTTCAAAATATGCACGCGGGATTTAAATGAAATGCGGGATTTTAAAAAATGCGAGATTTCAATTTGTTTTAATCTTGAATTTATTTGAGATCCCACTATTTTGTAAATCTTGCATTTTGTAAATCCCGGATTTTTGTATACTGAATTTTTTACTTCCCGGACTTTTTGTATCTCGGATACTTCTACTCAGATTTTTTGTATACGGATTTATTGTATCTTGGATTTATTATTTTAGGAATTTTTGTTTCCTATATTTTTTCTGGTATCCGGAATTTTGTAATTCTGACAATTATTTTAGTGTTGGTTGAAACCAACACACAAAATCTAATGTATCGGAATGATAAAATGTCAAATTTTCTTAGATCAAATTCAATTTCAAAAGGATCAAATTCAATTTCAAAAGGAACAAATTCAATTTCATAAGGATCAAATTCAATTTCATAAGGATTGAATTCAATTTCATAAGGATTAAATTCAATTTTATAAGGATTAAATTCAATTTCATATGGATCAAATTCAATTTCATAAGGATCAAATTCGATTTCATAATGATCAAATACAATTGCATAAGGATCAAATACAATTGCATACGGATCAAATACAATTACATAAAGATCAAATTCAATTTCATATGGATCAAAATACAATTTAGCAAACATCAAATACAATTTCATTTGGATCAAATTGAAATTTACTTGAATCAAATACTATTTCATTTGGATCAACTAGAGCTGTAAAAGGTGTAGACCCTGCAATTGTGCAATGGCTTCAAAATTCATACAAACTGGACCATCAGCAGATAAAACACGTTCTGGTAGACCAAAATCAGTATAAAATGATGTCGTAATTCAACGTGTCCGCAACAGTGTTCAAAACAATCCTAAAACGTCAACTAGGAAAATATCCACTGAACTTGAAATTTCCCGACGATCATTGCAAGACTTCTTTAAAAATATTTTAAACAGCAATTCCACATAAAGTTGCAGTAACAATGCAGTTGAATTTCGAATTTTATCTTATGTCTATAAATTCATATTTATTTGATATTTATAGTTGAGTTGGTTTTCGAACAATAAATATTTAAAAAATGTAACATTATTTTCTCGCCACCCTGTTTAACTAGAGTAGAATATAAACATTCACTGATGAGATAAATACGAATGACATATTTTAAAAAAGTGATTGGTTCGAATTTAATCTCATTACCTTTGCTAGATTACGGTAGTTCTCCTCATTTGGTTTATTTGCACCACAGCTACACTTACGTACGAATTCTATTTAATACCAATTTTCTACTTTTCTGCTTTGAGGCAGACTTCACTCACCGCAAGGAAGATAGCCAGTAAGGTTGTCCCAGTTTGATGTAGAAGTCATCTCCCTCATACATGTCCGCACATGAGTCCTCTTTCCCGTCAATGCAATTCTTAGACATATCATTGTAATGCCAATAGAACACAGAAGCTCCTCTGGACGCTAAGACTACATTGGTAGATGCAACTGAGGGAAGTATTAGGATAACAACCAATAAATAAGTGAATATGGAAACATAATCACCTTTCGAAACATAATCACCTTTCGAAACATAATAACCTGAATCCTAAATTAAAAACAACTCTCAAAATTAGTAGCCATTATGAAATTTATAGAGATTTACGTAGATAAAATCTAGATTCTAGACTGTTACGAGACGTTCCCTTTGTTATAGAACGATGTTAGAGTAATCAAAATTATTGCTATCGAAGTAAATTACTTTTAGAAAAAAAATAGAAAAATATATCCAATCATTCGTTGTGCGAACACTTAACCGAACGATACTTGGCCGAAAGACATTTGGCCGAATGGACGTTTGGCCGAAAGAGTTTTGTTCAATGTGTATCCATGAAGCAAACTGCATCCTGCGTTTACTTTAAATAATATTTATTATTTCCATGGAATTAAAAGTTAATGACAAAAAGAAAAAGAAAATTATAATATGTACATAATGTGTATCTGTATTACGAACTGCAAGCATATATTGCTCAACAATTTTAATTTTTTAATAATCTTGTATCTCATCGCAAATATAAGGAGTGGAAAAAAGATTCGGTTCATACTTTTTTTGTTCAGACCCAGTTTTTATATAGTTTAACTACTTTATGTTATACAATTAATACATTATATAAAGTGATTTTTTTTAGTATATCAAGTAATATTACTATCCCGTTTATTGTCTTCAAAATAAAAATCTTTCGGCCAAATATCATTCGGCAAATGTCATTCGGTCAAATGTCATTCGGTCAAATGTCATTCGGTCAAACGTCATTCAGCCAAATATCATTCGGCCAAATGTCATTCGGTCAAATGTCATTCGGTCAAACGTCATTCAACCAAATGTCATTCGGCCAATTGTCCGTCAAACCAATTATTTATCTTGAAAAACTAATAAAAATAAAATACTGAAAATAATTATATTTAGATACTACCATACTCAAGTGTTTAGGTAGTCATTTCAGTGAGATCAGTATTTCAAAAAAAGTGACAATACTGTCACAGAAGTTGAACCTAATCATGGCCTGATAGTATAATACGTTTTGACATAATTTATGATCTGTTCCTTCAGATTTATAAATTTGCCAATTGAATTCAGTTATATAACCTCTTTATAGTTCTCATGTGGCAGAATTAAGTAAGTTTGAAAATTTTAAACTTCATAGCAGTATGAGTTATAAAATTCAAAACATAAAAAGATAAAACAGAATCAGTGGGAAAATCTCAAAAAAATCAATAAGCAAAGAGAGTGAATGCATCGTCAATGTGAGGAACCTCTGCTAGCAGGCCTAGCTTTCTTACCATTAGCTCTATCTCTGATAAATCAACCAAGAGATGATGATATTTTAATCAGAGAATCTGATTTCGAAACCTAATTTCTCTGTACATTTATTACCCGAGTGTGCAAGAATAGAATAAGCTGGTAAAAGTTGCAGATAAATTAGAATCGTAGGAAGTCACTTGCAAATCTTTTTTTTTAATCCAGTTACTGAACGGTAGAATATACTGAGCAATAATGGCCTACTCTACATTCAGTTAGCGAACCATCTCAGCTAACATTAACAGGTGCACAGATATCCCAGAGAAAAGAGCAGTATACTAGGATGGAGTGATTTTAAACTTTTTTTGCTTCAAATCGTAATAGTGCGGAAAAGTTGCGAATGGATCTAAAAATGATGTGAGTGTAAGGACCAAAAAATGTTTGGGCCTTAAGAATCCGTTTTTATCACAGCTTTCGAATTATTTCATTGTTGTCATGTAGCATACTTAAGATTAGAAGAAGTAATGATTGTCAATTTTAATACCTCTGATTATATTCAATATATAACCAAACAAATGAAAAAATATTTAAAAAGTAGACATTAAAAATTTATAATGTATGGTATTGGTATAAAATGTAGTCCCAACCCATTTCAAATAAGAAAAATCGTTTCCATTTCATAAAAAATAACGAAAAAGCTGGTAACGAATCGTCTTAGTAACGAAACGTCCGTTAACGAAACGTCGTCCGGTAACGAAACGTCCGGGTACGAAACGTCCGGTAACGAAACGTCCGGGTACGAAACGTCCGATAACGAAACGTCCGGCCACCATAAAACTGGTCACTGAGGCATCAACTGTAGTTGGCAGATAGTCTGACAATATTTAAAATTCAATCTATCTAATCTTTCAAAAACTTGATTCAATATTAATCTAATATATATATTACCCAGCTAACCAAAATCTGTTTGTCCCACGTCTTAAGACGTCTGATACCCCTCGCTATAGAGGGATTTAAGACGTGGGGCACGACGTGAGGCGGGGGAAATCAGACGTCTTGCAGACGTCCAACCCTCTTCTTTTGCACAGGGGTCCCCCTCTGCAAGACGTTTGATCCCACGTCTTGTCCCTCTCTGACCAAGGGGTTCCACGTGGGACAGATTGTGGATGTCCCTCGCTATAGAGGGATTATAGACGTGGGACTTACGTGGGTCAGAGTGTGGATGTCCCCCGCTATAGAGGGATTCAAGACGTAGGGCAGTGTGTAGATGTCCCCATCTGCAAGACGTGGGACAGAGTGTGGATGTCCCCCACTGCAAGGGGGACATAATTATCTTCCTTCTGCTCAAACTACTTCGGTTAATTGGGGTATATAAATATGGATAATTAATAAAAAGATCATACTAATCATTATTGCAATTTCTAACTATATTGCATATAGTATAAATGTACATTTGGCTGTGAATCAACTATTTTAATATTACATATTGTTATATACAAATTAAATAGGGAGAAATGGAGAAAGAAATGTAGTGGTGATCTCGGAAATTGATCTCAGGACTGTAGTGTGATGTATTATTGAAGTCGGCGACGCTACCACTGAGCCAATGATCTTTATGCAACTTGATAACTTGGGTGCTTTTTTTAAAGTTATTTCAAATAAATATAATTAAATATTCTACATTTTGGTATTTTTTCTTTTTGAATGTAAATGATAAAAATATGTATAACGTTATTTATTAATATTTGAATTAATAATGTTAATTATTGTTATTAACTACCTAATTACCTCTAACTCATGATTAATCTTACCCATAGTTACCTACTGGTGGTATCACTACCTTATACCTATCTAGTTACCTACTAGTGTTTATCAGTAACTACACTGTAACCTACAAGTGATAACCACCAATCTAGTACCTACTGGTGGTTATCAATACCTACCTAGTTACCTACAACTGTTTGTCAATACCTATCAGTTATCTGCTAGTATTTAAAAATGCTTACCTAGTTACCTATAACTGTTTGTCAATACCTACCAGGATACCTACCAGTGTTTATCAATACCTACCTAGTTACCTACTATGGTAGTGTTCAGCAATCCCTACCTACTTACCTACTAGTACTATTCATCAATGCCTACCTAGATACCTACATCTGTTTATCAACAGCTACCTAGTTATATATACTAGTATTTATGAATTGCTGCCTAGTTATGATACGTAAATAAAGCTTGAGAATGAAATTGCTGCAATATGTATCGGATATTTTTACCATTAAGATTTGCACCACGACTCATTATATAACCTTTTCCCGCGTACTTTTTCCCGCGTAAAATAGACGAGGGACAGAGAGGGACATCCCGCGTGGGACAGACGTGAGACAGAGAGGGATATCTCACGTGGGATAGAGAGGGACACACATCCACGTGTGACAGACATGGGACAGAGAGGGACATCCCGCGTAGGACAGACGTAGGACAGAGAGGGACATCCCGCGTACTTTTTTTTCCCGCGTAAAACAGACGAGGAACAGAGAGGGAAATCACGCGTGGGACAGACGTGGGACAGAGAGGAATATCCCGTGTGGCACAGAGAGGGACATCCCACGTGGGATGGAGAGAAACATCCCGCGTACTTTTTACCGCGTAAAACAGACGAGGGACAGAGAGGGACATCCCGCGTGGGACAGACGTGGGACAGAGAGGGACATCCTGCGTAGGACAGAGAGGGACATGCCACGTGGGACAGACGTGGAACAGAGAGGGACATCCCGCGTGGGACAGAGAAGGACATCCTGCGTGGGAAAGACGTGGGATGTGAGTAGGATTTAAGACGTGGGACATACGAGGGACATCCCGCGTGGGACAAACGTGGGATATCCCCGGGGAGCAGACGTGGGACATACCGCTTGTGCTTGACGTGAGACGTGAGTGGGATTTCAGACGTTGGAAAGACGTGGGATTTCAGACGTCTGGAGATGTCTGAAATTCCCGTCCCTCTCTGTCTCTCGCTAGCGAGGGATGTCCTCCTCTGTCTCACACGGGACAGAGAGGATATGGTTAGCTAGGAAATAAAACATTATAAAATGTCCAAAAACTGGGGGATATCCAAAAAATGCGGGATTTAAAAAAATTCAGGATTTAAAAATATACGGGATTCCAAAAATGCAGGATTTTATAAAAAAAAGCTGGATTTCAGAAGAATGTGGGATTTCAGGAAAATGCAGGATTTCAAAAAAGAGAGGAATGGTTAGCTGGGTAGTATAGATAGCAAAAACTATTATTTTAATTTATTATTTTGTGGCATATCCTAAATTGAGTTTAACAGCTACACTTATGTTCCTGTACGTCTCAATTAAGTGGTATTTTGTCCTATTCTTATTGGCATATTCTCTTCAAGCTTTTGTCATTTTTTGATGCTCTTTTTCACAGTTTTAATTTTCCAATATCCCCATAAATTCTCCAATGAGTTCAAGTCTAGGAACGACATTGTCATTGCAAGATATCAACGTTATTTTCAACAACTAATTTTCTTGTAGATGTCTTACAATGGGTAAGTCAGTCCACAAACAAGATTACAATCGAAAATTTTAAGCGGTATTGAATAAATAAAATTCGGGAAAGAAGAGCAATGAATACATCATGTCTATAAAAATGGGACAAAATACCATTAAATGTGTGCAAATCATTAATTGAGACTTGGAAGAATAGACTGGCAGCTGTTAAACGTTTTACTTAATCTCAAGTGGAAATGATAAAATCCATTCATTTCAGTTAGAATAGAATTTGATTAAGATTATTATCATTATTTACTAGATTTTTTCTTTACACCTGAATTGTACCATAATTTGTTTTAGATGAGTCTTTCAATTTCATAAAAATACAATATTTGATGTGTAATTGTTACCCCCCATACTTGTTTCCCCCCATTGTATATGGGTGCTTCTCTATCACAAGAACAAAATATATTAAGCTGTGCTAACAATGCAATAAAAAAGTGAAGAAAGACACTGAAATAGAATAGCCTGTAATTCAAGGTGCGTCAAACACTCGCCTTGTATTCCTTGCACCAGTGAACATTCCTCGTCAGTATACATAGCTTCTAAGGAGATAATTTTAAGATCTTCTTCTGTGCCAGTCATTCTAATGAACCTCACTGCCGTAAGATCGAACCTCAGGAATTGGTGAGACCTGCAAGAGGAATAGCACTTTAGTAAGGAGAGAAGAAAGAATGTGAAGGTGTTAATCAGTTAATAATTTGTGTTCAAGTATTGCCTCTTGACTTCATCGAGTACCAGTCGGGTAAAACGACTATTTAAAGGTTTAAATAATATTGGCTATATGAATGCAAGAAAAAGTTGTTTGTAACTGACCAGCACCAATAATTGGAGTGATCAACCACTCTCAGCCATTCATCCCCATCGACTGATACTTCAACATAATATTTGTAGCTTCTGAAACAGATGAAAAAGTTATATAATACTATCAGATCAGCGGAAATATTACACGGGATGAACATTGAACATTCTGCTATGCTAGATTTCAATCAATTAAGTTACTCTCAAATGCAGAGTTGGGCGTTCCGAACAAATGTTCGCGAACCTTTATTCGTGAATCCATTCGGACCGGAAATTGGGTTCGGAAGTTCCGTGGCCGGTAAATTCCACTGCGTAAAGTTCCCCCGCGGAAACTTCCATCAGGAAGATTCAACCGAGGAAGATTCCACTGTCATTAAATGCCAGATGTGGAAAATTCCACCATTTTGAAAAAATATACAAATGAACTGTATAAATGAAAAGTTTGTAACCCAGCTAAATTCAGCTTCTTGAATCTGTCAACATGAACACTAAAGTTCAGATTTTAATATTTGATACAAAAATAAATTTTGTTAGGTACATATATTCATTATTGAAAAGGTTAATATTAAGCAGCAATAGTAAAGCAGCATGTTTTTAGTGTCTATTCCTTTAGAGTTAATTAAATCAGCAACCAGCTGAACCGAATTTATATTAAGATGTTGCATAGCTAAATAAACTCCGTACGTACGTGTTATGATTTATATTTCTTTCTGAATATTAAATTTGTGATTTTTATCCGTGTGTCTGTGGTTTCAGATCGAAATTGGTTAAAGTACAGCAATTTACCTTTTTAACTATTTTCAAAATTTAGTTGAAACGCATCATATTTAAACTTTCCTTTGTAATAATTTCAATAGAGATTAATAAACAGTTTCAAAAAGTTCCAGCTTTGAAATTTAAGTTTTTTATTAAAACATATCGATAAGAATTAAACATTTTATTTCAGTACGTGTCAAACTTATTTTTTAACTCCACCTTTTATCGTCGCTGATTAAAATTGAATTATATAATGAAACATTTAAAAATTTGGGTGATAGATAATATATATGAAATAAAATTTATGTTACAAACAAAATATTATCCTTAATTTCATTTTCAAACTCCCTGTTTACAGGAGAATCAAACGGAATCTAAATTGTTGGTCACTGGGGCAGCGGAACTTTATTGTTGAATTTAAACAATTTAAATTTGATTAGAAATTTAATTAATTCATATGTATTTAAAAGATCGTTTGATCTGTCTATTACGTATGTTCGTCTTAGCTTATCTCTTAGGCCTTGACTTAACATAACATATTCTTATATTTTCTTAAATTTCTAACTAATGAAATGTTCGGTTACCACCAAGAAAAACACATTTTTATCTAAATAAGTTTATATATATAATGTTCTACATTCTGTAAATTTTCCGTGGTAGAATTTTTCGGCAGTGGAATATTCAGTGGGAGAACTTTTCACCGGTGGATCTTTCCTGGTGGAACTTTCCGTGGTGGAATTTTCCGCGGGGAAATTTACCTAGAACCGGAAGTTCGGATGGTTGCCAATTTAAATATTTTTGAACTAAATCCAGTTCTTTTACCCATGCAATTAGCTTGAATTGTAATCAATCTAGCTTTATTACTTAGTTTCTTTTTAATGAAACATAAAATAATCAAGATAATATACCAAATTTACTTGTGTTCAACGTTTCAAATTGAACTGAACTTGTTCAATTAAAATTCTGAACATGAACAGTACATGTACTGACGCAACCGCCCGCCGGCCTATCACTATATATAATATATAAATAGTATCATACTTCTTCACAAAATTAATTGTATTAATAATTTGTTTTTTAATTTAAAATTTGTTTAAGAACTTATGTAGATTCATTAAAAACACGTTTTTAAATCAGAGAGCTTTGAAATTAGATTAGGAAATAGTCAAATTTATGACTGGAAATCTTAGGAAGGTAGCGGAATTATGGTTCGGAGGTTCGCGGACAAATGTTCATGAATAAGTGTTCGCACCAAAATTTCAAAAATCGCATTAACTATTCGTAGGTTCAGAACAAAAATCGGTGAAAATTTGGGTTCGGAATCCAAAAAAGGTTCGCATGTTCACCTCTTCTCAAATGTGCAACATTAAAAAAAATACTGACTAGAAAATAATTCACGTCTTCGATTCTCTATTTGAAATGAAGTTTACAAGTCCTAAATGACCTCACCTGCCTTCAACTGAATCCAACAAGAGTTTTAAAGAGTTCAACAGGTAAGTTTTTTCCAACTTTACTACAATGCAGTCTGGTTTGTCTCCCACTTTGTGAGAAGTACATCCACTGCAAACAGAGATCAAATCTGCCCCTGTCACATTGCCACTCAATACTTCAGCTCCCAGACTAGAATGAGCTACGTTCAGGTTCAGATTCAATTCAGCAACAGGATCTAGAGTCAGGTAGAGATTGTTACATTTATTTGGTTTGAAGCAAAATTGGAAAGACATTTTGGTAATTTTTCATATTTACCTTGAATCCATTAAATCTATCAAACATTTAAAACAATCAAATAACTGGTGTAGGAAGGTTTTCATGCATCTGAACTAAAATGAAATAAATCACCTTGCATGCTTTGTTGTTGTCGGAAATAACTAGAGGCCGCATCTTTCTTAGTAATGCTCCGAATAGGTTCCATGATATCAATAAAAGGAAGCTCTTTAGATTTTGAAACAAAATCAAACAAATCCTGAAAAGAAAGTACGTAGTTTGTTGCTTTATGATTGAATTTAGATAAATTGAACTGCTTCATAAAAAAAATCATCTTTATCAACCAATTTACCTCCTGTGACATTATCGCCAGTCTGATTTTCTTGACTATAGCTTTCACAGTTTTTTTGTTGGGTTTATTCACACCAGCCCATCTCTCCGCCGCACGAAAAATGTCTATTTCAGCAGCAGCAAAATTCTCCTCATCCAAGAGAGACAACAGAGAAACCTGTGTTAAATTAACAATTAATTTCAGTGGTATGATAATATTATGTAAAACTGAAGTATCTGATCTCTCTTAATACTAATTCAGACTGAAAATATCCATCAAACAACCGTAGAAGTTAGATCTTGATTTCCCTCTAATTTGCTTCCAGGAATGTAATTACATGTTGATAAAAACCAAGCAATTGAAATAGATCAACTGATATGTTCATTGAAGCAATCAAATATGAAAATGAAATTATGAGTAAAATATGACTAAGTAGCATCAATATTTAACAATGCAATATATCAGGAAATCTATATTTTGAATTAGATTGCAATGATAACCAAAAGCTTAAAATATTTTCAAAGTTCATATTATTTTTACCACTGAAGAACCTATCAAAAATTTTATCAGCAAAACTACACAGAGAAGTGTGTATTATATCATCTATTTGAGCAGTAATTAGGTTTAAGTATTTGATATTTACTGTAAGATCTGTTGGAGAAGAAGGGAATGAGATAGGACAAAAGAATGTTCAATATTTAAAATAACAGACATAACGTACTCACACGAGTCAATTTGGAGAAATTATCACTCTTGGCAATCTCTTCACCATTTTGCTTCAAGAAACTAAGGCAGGAGTTTTCCAGTTGAAAATTCTTGTAGTGCATTTTCATATTGTAAAAATCAAAAAAGTTTTTCACAGTGACTGATTTCACCAGGTTGTTTATAAGAATTTCTTCAAGATCCCTCAGTCTGAATTTGTGAGACAACTCCAGAGCTAGCAAGTGAGTCTCCACCTGATGTTGAGGTAAAGTTAAATATACATTGGTGCTTCATAGTCCAGTGAATGGAATTTCAAATAAGAAAAAGAAAATTAACATAAATTTCAATTTAGGGTTTAAAGTGTATTATAAAAGGTTCTATTAAAAAAACCTTGCAGGTTGCACTTATTTAATATGAGAGAATAGAGAGAAGGTATAGTGGAGAATGTTATCATTGTTTTAAATATGAATAAGATCGAAAAGTTCAAAGAAAAGATATCGCTGGACCTCCATGACAATATATTTTCTTATTAATTTGAAAAATGCGATAGCGGTAACTGAATCTTTATTGATGATAAACATTTGAAGTACCGAGTAGGTATCCCATATAAAGTAAATGGAGTTTAAATTGGTCTCAAAAGACAATTCAAAAAGCTCATATCTAAATGCATTGTCAAATTTGACAAACAATGCTAAATTGTAAAAGTTGCAATCGCGTCACAATATGCTACATCTCACTGAGCTTGAACAATCTAGAGCACTAGTTTATATGTTCTGCGTATTTTGCCGATTTCTAAAATTTCGAGAATGCACTGCGCGTTTTTAGAACAGTTTAATCTCGTTAATACCTTCATTTTTATTTATTATGAAATCGAAATCTATGTTACATTTTTTGACGAGTCATCAAATTTTTCACTTGGTGATGGTAAAGAAGAACGTTTGGAAGTGTCTTTTTTCCTTATCAATTGCACGACAAGACCGAGCTTTACTGAAGTTCACTGGTATAGCTACAGTGGAAAAACAACACAAAATTTGATGGGAAAATGTTAAAAATGTATATGCAATTACACATCAAAATTTTGTATCGAAATTATGAATCAAAATTTTGATGCAAAATTTTGACACTTTTTTTTAAGTTGTATGGGCCCCTTTAATAATAATCACTCCCCATAGATAGTTTCCTTATCTTTTTTTCTCTCTGTCTGCTGTTGTTGTTTCTTTCACTGGAACGGGATTGCGCTCATCTCAGTCACCGGGAGGTATCACGGGCAGGGGGAGGGAGGGGGGAGGGGAAAGGAGGAGGGTCGGGAAGGTAGCGGGGAAATCAAGTGGGGTAGGGGGAGGTAGAGGATCGGGTGGGGTAGGGGGACGTAGGGGAACGGGTGGGGTAGGTAGGGGCTCTGGAGGGGGCCTCGAGAGGTGTCCGAAGCTGGGGAGTGTGAGGAGGTGCTCCGCCACTGCTCCAGGGTTGAGCCAGAGGTCGATTGGCGAAAGTGAAATGGGGCCCGCTTCGCAGTTGAAGACATGATGTACGGTTTGGTCTCCCGAGCCACAGTCAGGACAGGTTGGCGAGATCGTCCTCCCCAGCCTGAACCTATAGTCTCCCAGTCTGGAGCAAAAACGGGACCTCAGCTGGGAGAGGGTGGACCTGGTGGAGCGGGGGAGACCAGCCTCTGAGGGGCAAACGGGAGGAGCTGGTGCTTGTAGCACCCTGCTGGGCCTCAGACCAGCTATGCAGTCCTCGACGGCTTCCGTGTGGGCCAACCTGATGGCCTCACCGTACGAGTCCTTAGGAAGGACTCCATTGGCTACAAGATGGGAGACATCGGCCAGGTACAGGGAGGGTAAGGTGTACTTCATGTTGCGCAGGCCAGTTGGAAGGAGAGAGTCAAGGTGAAGTGGGTGGGACGGGCGGAGAGTACTCAGGAGGTACTGCCTGCAGAGGAGATCGAGGGTGCTGGGTTACAGGGAGGACCATGGACTCGGAGTGCAGATGGTCGGATGCGGCCATCTGTACGTTGCCAGTGCACACCCGGAGGGCGTGACTCTGGAGTCTCTGGAGACACTCCAGGGCTGTTGCAGAAGAGTTTGGGTGCCAGACTGGGGATGCGTATGTGGTGATGGGCCTCATGAGGGCCCTGTAGGTTTGGAGTAGGGTCTCCTTTTGGAGACCCCATGTGGTTCCGGCCAGAGCTTTGAGAACACTGAGGCGTTTAGAAGCTCTGGTGATAGCTGACTGGATATGGGGGGTGAAGGAAAGGTGTGTCGAGAAAGTGACTCCCAGGATGGTGGGGGTCTTGCATAAGGGGAGGAGAGTATCGCCGAGGAAAATCTGTGGGTGACAACGTAACTGGGCTGGGTCAGGGGCAGGGGCAGGGGTGAATAGGGTGACAGAGGACTTAGTGGGTGCGATGGTCAGGTTTTTAGACGTTGCCCAAGAGGAGACCTCTGCCAGGCCCTCGTTCAGCTCCCTTTCGGCTTCGGGGATGTTCGAGTTGGTCACGGCGAAGGTGAAGTCGTCCGCGTTGGAGGTAACTGTTTGGAGGGTTGTGGGGCAATCTTACACAAAGAAGTTGAAAAGGACCGGAGAAATTACCGAACCCTGCGGGACTCCTGCTTTGACATGCCGGTGCCCTGATAGGGCGTTCCGGTAAGTGGTCGCCGCCATCCTGCCTCTCAGGTAGGCAGCAAGCCACCTCACCGTGTTTGCACGGAGGGAAGAGGATGCCAACATGCGGATGAGCGTGTTGGTGTGAATGGTATCAAAAGCCTTTGAGAGGTCAATTGCTGCGGCGATGGTGCGGCCGGGTGGGCGGGTCATATTGAATCTCCTCACGCTGTCTGTGGTCAGTCACGCTTTTCAAAATATATTCAGAAAATCCGAAAATACAGAAAAATTGGAAATAACAGAAAAATATGAAAAAACCCGATCATATGGAAACACCGAAAATCCGGAAATTAAAAAAACTTAAAAGATGAAAATCCAGAAAAAACGAAGATTTGGAAAACCGAAAAATCGGATCGAAATATCGGAAATCCAATAAAAAAACAGAAACCTCAAAAGATGGAAACTGAAAATCCGGAAAACCGAAAATTCGGAGATATAAAGAATATAAAATAAGATAAGGGAAACCGAAAGAAAACCAAAATTCGGAAAATAGCGAAAATGTGAATAAAAAACACAAGTTTAGGAAACCGAAAATCCTTAAAACCGGAGAACCCTTAGAACCGTAAATCGAGAAAACCAAAAGAATGGAA
The DNA here is from genome assembly GCA_947561585.1 of Caprella mutica. Taxonomy (NCBI): domain Eukaryota; kingdom Metazoa; phylum Arthropoda; class Malacostraca; order Amphipoda; family Caprellidae; genus Caprella; species Caprella mutica. The sequence continues at coordinate 73,243 of CANNZV010003036.1, forward strand.
AACCGAAAATATCGAAAACAGAAAACCGGGTAATCCGAAATTGCAGAAAAAAAAACATAAAAATACAGGAAAATGGAAAAGTCTGAAAATATCAGATAAGAGAGAAGAATATAGTCCTGTCATTTTTGACGGGTAATAATAATAAATACACAAATAGAATATAATTCAATATGTGAAGAAAACTCACCTTTTCATTATAATCATACTCTCCTCGGTAGAAGTAATCCAACACAGCCCTCACTACTTCCAGTTTGGTATTCTTGAGCTCAAAAACTTGGTCACAGAATGGGACAGAGACGCCTTTCATCTCAACTAGAGATTGAGGATTGGATTGGGAATCATCAAAAACATGCGAACCAGAAACTGCAGACCTCTGATCTGCAGTTTCTCTACAGTCTTGACTGAATAAGCGACTGAAATTTTATGAGGAATTATATGAAATATGTAAATACTAACAATTACAACACCTAAAGGCAGAAATACTATTAAAATATCTGGATCCAAGAAAAATGACGAGAAATGAATAAGGTAAATGGTGAAGCTTAGCAGTAAATGGTTCTAAATAGCAGAAGTGGGCGTTCCGAACTTGTTCACACCGATAAATTGGTTCGGAGGTTCGGATTCGGAAACTCGTCAAAAATGATTCGGACCTCCATGTTCTCAACGACTTTTTCGAAAATCCGAACGGTCCGAACCTCCGTACCACGATAAAAAATCTAGTAATAATTTGCTCTATAATAATGTATATATCTTGAAAAACGCATTTTTTTTAATTGGAAAGCTTTAAATTCAGTTTCGGAATGAGAAAAATTTGGTTTTAGAGATGTTCGGAAGGTATCTCAATTACAATTTTGTTTTGTTTTGTTTTTTGAAAGGGTTCGGAATCAATGTTCGCAACGAAAATTTTTAGCAATGGTTCGGAATAAAAAGTTCGAAACGAGATTTGAAAACCAGGTTCGCTATTTGGAGATTTGGAACCTGAAATCGACGAAGATTAACGTTCGGATTCGGAACCGAAAAAGGTTCGCGCGTTCACCTTTGGTAAATAGTTTGGTCAAATGGTGATGGACAAATTTTAATGAAGATTCAGAGAGGAGACAATGAATGGAGCGAAGATAACAGAAGGTTAAATAAAATAGCTATAACCGAAAAAAATTGATGGTACGCTCTTTGGGAATGGTAGTCCTATCGAGGGAATCGTCCCCCCTAGATTAATATTTCTTTATTATGCATCGTGAAAATTTTAAATTGATAGGCATATACGTGTAAAACGTTGAATAAGGAATGTTCTTTGATAGTGGTAAAATTCACATTTTATTCATAGAATACGAGATATGAAATAAAACGTGATTTTAGGGAGGGGGAAAAATAATTTTTTTTCCTCAGTCAATTTTTATCTACAGTGATCGTATGGGTATCATTGGATGTACAAAGACTGGGGCAACAAAATATAGTCTATTTCGTTACAAAATTTCCACTCTTGTAAATTTTAAATTTTAAAATCCAAAAAAAAATCATTTTGCTCTTTGGGCTCTGATGAAAAGTACTTTTGGGAGTCAAACTGTATATCGCCCATCCATTTTAGAAGTAGATTAATGATGTGAATTTCTTTGGATGCGAAAAGACTTGGCCAACAAAGATATAGAGAGTTTTGTTTCAAATTAGCATTAAATCAAAGGTTCTGACGTCACAAATACAAAATTGTTGAAAAATAATTAGGAGTAGGAATGTTGAAACAAATTGATCTATGCTTTAGTTGTTCAAGCCTTACCACATCCACTGATATCCATATCATCATTGTAGGTCAAAAATTGACGGAGGAGATACGTTTCTTGCACCACCACCCTAAAATCACGTTTTCTTACATATCTCGTTTTCTATGAACAACAGTGAACAAAAAAATATTTCATTCACTGTTTTATATGTCCAAATTTCAAAGTTCAACGATGCTTAATAAAAAAATTAAGAAAGAGAAGATTGAAAGGAAGAAGCTAAAAAAGGTGTAGAAGAGTAGGAAAAGGGAAAATATAGGACATGAGAAGATCTGGCAAAGAATAGTATTTTATATATATTATTATTAGAAATTATATATGTGAATTTCTTTAGAAACAAGTCTAACTAGAAAATGAGTATTTCTCCTAAAAATTTAATTAACAATTCCATCGCATTCTATATTTAACTACACTAT
>CANNZV010003037.1:0-16697 GCA_947561585.1 Caprella mutica
GGAAGATTGTCAAAAAACCGGTTTAAAATCTAGGTTTCTTGAACGACTTTTTCGAGCTTTCAAAAAGTTGTACGCGAAAATGGCTACGACAAAAATTATAATAATTATTTTAAGGCATTTTAAAGGCTCACAGAGTGGTTTAGTTTACACGTAAACTCCTACACTTATAATAGTTTAAAAGTTATATCTTTATAGTACCGTGTTTCTTTCATAAGCTTAAATTTCAGAACAACGTATTATTTCTTTTATATAGCAGTTTGTTTTTGCAATGTAGCAGTTATTTGATCGTGATAGCAGTTTACATTATATAACAGTAGTTCAAATATGTAACTGCTATGAATACATTATATAAAATTAAACTATTGTTTATTTGAATGTGTGTCACTGATTACCCTTAAGGGCTCTACCCTAAAGCTGCCTGTGGTGAATGGAAGAGACCATTAGTCATTTTTACCGTTATACATATTATTGTCTGTAGGCATTCTCTCTATAGGCATTCAGACAGTTATCCAAATATGACGAAATCACAAAATAATCTTCGCATCATTTTAAATTAACAACTAGAATGGGCACTCAGAGTACATACATTCGCATGCTCGCTACCGCTTCAATCGATTTTGACCTTTTCGTGACCTTGCCCTTCGATCCAATCGTTCCCAAAATTTGATCAAATGGTTCCTGGATAATGAACAACCGTACACCAAATTCCTGGTAATTTGGTTGAATACTTTATGAGTTATGCGAATAAACTCCCATCAAAACATAACCTACCGCAATAATTTAGCGAAGGTGATAAGTAAGTACATAACAACTAAATTTTATTCAAATATTTAATTAATAACGGTTTTTTTTATCGCACCTCTATAGTAACTAGAAAAGACTCAGAAACTAGAAGACACTTACGAGCAAGAAGACACTTACGAACAAGAAGACACTTACGAACAAGAAGACACTTACGAGCAAGAAGACACTTACGAACAAGAAGACACTTACGAACAAGAAGACACTTACGAACAAGAAGACACTTACGAACAAGAAGACACTTACGAACAAGAAGACACTTACGAACAAGAAGACACTTACGAACAAGAAGACACTTACGAACAAGAAGACACTTACGAACAAGAAGACACTTACAAACAAGAAGACACTTACGAACAAGAAGACACTTACAAACAAGAAGACACTTACGAACAAGAAGACACTTACGAACAAGAAGACACTTACGAGCAAGAAGACACTTACGAACAAGAAGACAATTACGAACAAGAAGACACTTACGAACAAGAAGACACTTACAAACAAGAAGACACTTACGAACAAGAAGACACTTACAAACAAGAAGACACTTACGAACAAGAAGACACTTACGAACAAGAAGACACTTACGAACAAGAAGACAATTACGAACAAGAAGACACTTACGAACAAGAAGACACTTACGAACAAGAAGACACTTACGAACAAGAAGACAATTACGAACAAGAAGACACTTACGAACAAGAAGACACTTCCGAACAAGAAGACACTTGCGAACAAGAAGACACTTACGAACAAGAAGACACTTACAAACAAGAAGACACTTACAAAAAAGAAGACACTTACGAACAAGAAGACACTTACGAACAAGAAGACACTTACAAACAAGAAGACACTTACGAACAAGAAGACACTTCCGAACAAGAAGACACTTCCGAACAAGAAGACACTTACGAACAAGAAGACACTTACAAACAAGAAGACACTTACGAACAAGAAGACACTTACGAACCAGAAGACACTTACGAACAAGAAGACAATTACGAACAAGAAGACACTTACGAACAAGAAGACAATTACGAATAAGACAATTACGAACAAGAAGACACTTACGCACAAGAAGATGCTTACGAACAAGAAGACACTTACGAACAAGAAGACAATTACGAACAAGAAGACACTTACGCTCAAGAAGATACTTACGAACAAGAAGATAATTACGAACAAGACAATTACGAACAAGAAGACACTTACGCACAAGAAGATACTTACGAACAAGAAGACACTTACGAACAAGAAGACACTTACGCACAAGAAGATACTTACGAACAAGAAGACACTTACGAACAAGAAGACAATTACGAACAAGAAGACACTTACGCTCAAGAAGATACTTACGAACAAGAAGACACTTACGAACAAGAAGACAATTACGAACAAGAAGACACTTACGCTCAAGAAGATACTTACGAACAAGAAGATAATTACGAACAAGACAATTACGAACAAGAAGACACTTACGCACAAGAAGATACTTACGAACAAGAAGACACTTACGAACAAGAAGACACTTACGCACAAGAAGATACTTACGAACAAGAAGACACTTACGAACAAGAAGACAATTACGAACAAGAAGACACTTACGCTCAAGAAGATACTTACGAACAAGAAGACACTTACGAACAAGAAGACACTTACGAACAAGAAGACACTTACGAACAAGAAGACACTTACGAACAAGAAGACACTTACGAACAAGAAGACACTTACGAACAAGAAGACACACATGAGTAACGGGGACACACTTAGGTAAAACAGGAAACTTAGAAAAAAAGACTCTTGTGATCAAGAATACACTTAAGGTACATGAAGACACTTACGAACAAGAAGACACTTACGAACAAGAAGACACTTACGAACAAGAAGACACTTACGAACAAGAAGACACTTACGAACAAGAAGACACACATGAGTAACGGGGACACACTTAGGTAAAACAGGAAACTTAGAAAAAAAGACTCTTGTGATCAAGAATACACTTAAGGTACATGAAGACACTTTGAAACTAGAAGACACTTAATTAGGAACAGGTAGATAATAACAACAAGAAGATACTTAGGAACAAGAGAACACACGTAGGATCTCAAGGAGCCCACGTAGGATCAAGAAAACACACATAGGATTAATAGGACACCTGCAGCATCAAGAGAACACTCGTAGAATCAAGAGGACACACGTAGGATCTACAGTACATACTTAGGATCAGCATGACATACTTAGGATCAGCATGACATACTTAGGATCAACATGACATACTTAGGATCAACATGACATACTTAGGATCAACATGACATACTTAGGATCAACAGGAAACACTTACGATCAACATGACATACAATTAGGATCAACATGACATACTTAGGATCAACATGACATACTTAGGATCAACAGGAAACACTTACGATCAACATGACATACAATTAGGATCAACATGACATACTTAGGATCAACAGGAAACACTTAGGATCAACAGGAAACACTTACGATCAACATGACATACAATTAGGATCAACATGACATACTTAGGATCAACAGGACATTAGGATCAACAGGACATACTTACGATCAACATGACATACTCAGGATCAACATGACATAATTAGGATCAGCATGACATACTTACGATCAACATGACATACTTAGGATCAACATGACATACTTATGATCAACATGACATACTCAGGATCAACATGACATACATAGGATCAACATGAAATACTTAGGATCAACAGGACATTAGGATCAACAGGACATACTTAGGATCAACATGACATACTTAGGATCAACATGACTTACTTAGGATCAACATGACATACTTAGGATCAACATGACATACTTAGGATCAACATGACTTACTTAGGATCAGCAGGACATACTTATCTTGATTTTGTAGAATTTCAATTAACATATTTATTGAGTCAAATTCTCAATTTTTACTGAAAAAAGTTGCAACGATGAAGAAAAAATTGACCTTCTATTTTTTGACGAAAAGGCAGAAAATCAGGCAGTATAATTAAGTAAGCCATGGATCCATATGATAATGATTTAAATTAATACGACTTATTTGAATACTTGAAAGATTTTTATTACATTCCCTTATCAGGTATATCAATATAATTTTAGAGAATATAGCATATTTCAAAGATAATATTGTATCTTTGAACTTTTCTAGTAATAACAAAGTAACACTTCTTTATTGTGTCTTCTGCTCAGTCTTTTTCTGGGCTTAATTGTTCTGGGGCTCCAATTGTCTTGGGCCCAAATGTCGTGGGGACCAATTGTCTTGAGCCCAAATGTCAGCGGGCCCAATTGTCTTGGGCCCAACTGTCGGTGCACCTTAGGAACAACAGGACATACTTGAAATCAACAGGAGAAATTTAGGATCAAGAGCTTAGAGGACACATATAGCAACAAATAGCACATATGAATAGAGTTCATACATAGAAACAAGAAGACATTATAAACAACAATAAAACGCATTTGATTTTGTTACATATATATGGAAAGTAGAATTATTATTCAAGAGAATTAATGTAATCAGCATTAGCTATAGGTAGTAGCAATTTTTCTAATTTTTTGTCTCATATTCTAATATTTATTTAACTATAATATAGATAGCTGTAATAGAAAGAAGGTATCTAACAAACAACTATTGGTCATAAAATTCATTGTCAGGTTTTCCACCCTTCTCCTGATGATGAATAGAAAGATTTCTATTTGAAAGCTTGAAACCAAAAATACCTTCAACGCAGAGTTTGAATAACCTCTGATATTATGAATTTCCCGTTGAGTTTGAATATCTTCAATCAAATGTAATGACTGTTGGTCATACTTATTATTAGGGCTGGGACAAAATGCTCTTAAAGCTATTGATCCCAAGAATACCATAGACGAAACTAAATTAAATGGTATCGAATACTATATACAGCTGGTTTAGAACGATTCAATACTCTTTAATTCTCTCCGTCTATAATATTTTCGTGCTCTATAATTTTAAAGCATATTCTCCCAGCGCTGCTTATTATAAAATATAAATTTAATTAATGCTAACATTCTATCTGGACGCGAAACCTATTATCAAATGTAGGGTAAGTTAAAAATTATCGGTCAGTCCCACATTTTCGGTCATAAAATAAAAAAAACGATGTATGTAATAATAATTATTTTATTTTCATATTAATTGGTATTCATGATACCTGCAGCTATCACAGATATCAACAGCTATGATAAAATAATTAGTATTATTATGCTATCGGTTTTTCTTATCTTATTTATTCGAAGATGTGACACTGACCGATAATTCGTAACTTACCCTACGGCCCTACCTACTTACCTACCTTCTGAGTATAGGTGACCATACAAACGCTTGTATTATTTATAGACATTTTTCTTTATTCCGCTATATAAATTACACTAAATATATGCTTACTAATATCTTTAAATAATAATAAACAGATCATAAGGAAAGACCATCTGAAAAATTTAATAATATTAAGATGTAAAGTGTTATTTTTTTTCGTCAATTTATGTGGTGCTGTTTAGTGTGTCAACTCATTCACACAAAGAACTTGGCGTTAAATAACTTATCTCAAATTATTTAAAAATTCCACAATTATGATTCTGAAATAATAGTGTCTAATAAAAATTTAAAATAATTTAAATTAAAGTTATCATAAACTAATTTTGAATTAAAAAATCTTTTTATGCGTGAAAAAAATCTACCAGCCCATACCTATTTACAGAAATAAAGATCGTGTGAACGCTAACAGAACAAATTTCATCAGTTCACTTTATAGGTAATCTTCAAATAATCCATAAGAGGACTTAAAAATCTTAGACTTAAAATTTTTCAAAGATAATATCTCAATAAGAATAAACAGTTCATAAAGAAAAACTTTGTGTTACTTAGTAACTTGGTTACTTTTCAGTAAATAATACAGTATACCTATATATTTTTACAATTGGACCATCATCCTTAAGTGAACAAATTTCATCATTTCAATTTATAAGCTACAATTAATAATTGAATATTTGCAAAGATAACATCTTAATAAGAAATGACACTTAATAAAGAAAGACTTCGTGTAGACATTAAAGAAACTCAAGAAATGAATGCCTATTTAACATTCAGTAATACTAGGTACTATATTTATTTCATATATTGGACCGTCACCTTGAATTGAACAAAGTTCGTCATTTTACTTTGTAAGATACAAATAATCATTAAATATTTGCAAAACTAATATTTTAATTAGAATAAACATACCTATCTTGGAGAAAGACTATGTGTAGAGATAAAAAATGTTAAAACATTCAATAATATTAATGCCTAGTTATTTTTCAGTAATAGTTAGTTACTGTACGTACGGTAGGTGATTACACCTACTGGCAAATTTTTATTTACTTATTTAGTGTGCTAAATTTGAAATTATAATATTTCAGCCTTCAACAACCAAGAGTTCACTTTTATTTTATTAAAATTCATTTACCACAATCAAACATTTTAGTTATAGAGGAAGATCTGATATCGTTTTAATTTTAGACGTACGTACCTAACAATATGACACTTGTAAAATTGAATAGAAGATATATCAAATGCAATTGAAATTGAAAGATTAAACCCCTCTATACAGAAATAAGAAGATAATGATTGATAACTTTATATTTGGATTTAAAAATGATCCGTTATGAAAACGATTATTGGGTACCTATTTTATATAAATATCTACGCAAACTGTAATATTTTAGGATTTACCAAAAGATTAATTGAGATAACCTTATATAATGTATATATAATAATCATATTCAATCTGAACCTAAATCAAAATGAGCATAATAAACCTGATTCCATTTGAAAATTTCAGTTTAATCGCAACTCAATTTATGAAGCGCTATTGCTGTTTGTGCTAAATTTCACTTATTTTCATTTTCAAATAACTTACAGTCCTCGGCTCTTATTGGTCAATCATATGCTTCCATAGCCAATCAGTGATCTAGTAACCTTAGTACACAATATCCCTAACAACTTATCGGCAAGGAACAATATTCTTAAAAGTTAGACGTTCAAATTTTATGCGGTAGTTCATTATTCTTATTTGTCGTATTTTTATATCAAGACACCTTTTGATTTATAACCTCAAAAACATATTCGGTGAATACATTATCCTTATATTATTAATCGTTGAAATTAGGTTTTTTAGAATGTTATAACTTTAAAAACATATATTTAAGAATCGTATTTTTATAAACATTATTCTAAAAAACAAAACCATAATAGTCAATATTTCTATTTTCTTATTCGCAATATTGTATATTCTTAGAATTATAACTTTAGAACATATATTTTAAAAACTATACTCTTAGTGTTAGTAACTATATAATTTCTAACCTTAGAAGTGCCACCCTAGTCATCCAGTAGAACTGTTCAATTTGTTTGTACGATTCCCGTATATTTAAAGGATTATCATTTACGTAATAGAATGTGGTGAGTAAATTCCGAAGACTGGTTGTTTATGTGGAAATCTCACCATTATTATTAATGGACATCCTATATTTGCTATGTTATAGCGAGCATAAAAACTGTTTATTTATGGACACTTTATATTAAATACCAGTTGGTGTAAATATCATACAAATACTAATATTTAAGAATATTTTTTTAGATGGGAGGAGTCAAATAAATAGGGGCGTTACTCGAATATTTAGCTCCTCCCACTTACGAGTGACCTTAACATTTAAATGATTTAACTGATAAAACCAGTCAGTTGATTTAAAAATATTCATAGTGCATAGAAAGTACATCTTTGATTGATTACAAACAGAGAATTGTCACAGTACTCGGAAAGTGGGTCTTAACGTACGTAGGTCATGAGAGGCCAATGAGAATATTTTAAAGGTCAGATTGGTACATGACCTGTACCAACGTCAACTTTCCGAGTACTATGAGTGTTTCAGCCAGAAGGTGATTATGAGACTCACTGTGACTCACTGTAACCCACTGTGACACACTGAGACTCATTGTGACTAACTGTGACTCACCTTGACTTACTTTGACTCATTGTGACTCACTGTATCTCACTTTGTGACTCACTGTGACTTTTTGGGAGCAACTATTTTCATTCAAGAGATTTTAATTACTACCCAAATTTCTTCACCAATAATATTATAAATATTCAAAGCATAGAATTTCATAAAAACTGTTATTAGTAAAAATAATGATATAATAAAGTAAAAAATTTAGTAATAATTTAGTTTTCATGGTTCATATTCAATTGAAATGAAGCATTAAAGAAGCGGGGTTTAATCACATAAAATCTAATAAGAATCACATAAAATCTAATAAGAATCACATAAAATCTAATAAGAATCACATAAAATCTAATAAGAATCACATAAAATCTAATAAGAATCACATAAAATCTAATAAGAATCACATAAAATCTAATAAGAATCACATAAAATCTAATAACTTTGAACTTACCCAATGAAACACTAGAGAACGTTAAGACCCAACTCAAAATTATCTATTAGTAGTATTGCCTATTTACCTGGGCAATTTACCGAGACGATTGTTGCGACATTTGGCAAAAAGGGGGAGGTGCCTAGATATAAATAGCGCGTATGGTAACGTGACTCATCAGTACAGCAGTGGCTATTCATGTGTTCAGTTACGTCTTCTCTCTTGTCTGTTACCTGTTTCAGATGTTCACAATGTCCCTGTACACAATGTTCAACACATGTGCTCTTGCTTTCAGTGACACTAACTTGGGTTGTGGTGTTTGTGACAGTGAAAAGGAACTAATATCGCAACAAGGTAAGTTTCTTTATTTTCTTTCGTTAAAAACATTATCGAGTATATTTTTTGTTCATTGAAAAATATTGAAGCTCATACATTGAGGAACATTTAGAGCAAGTGAACATGTTTTTAATATAATATAATTTCAAAGTAAATTAATAAAATAAAAATCATATTTCATTCAACTCCACACCAAACTGAATATCGCAATTTAGTTTTGTATAGTTAAGGTATAGAATATTAAATTAAATTAGGGTACCATTTTTAATATGAACTTAAATATTAATCGATAATTCAGAATTTCAACTTGAATAACCTCACTTTTCTATTTCACAGATCCAGCTCAATGTTCACCTAATTTGATTAACTTCAATCAAACTAATCAAAAATATACAATCAAATCAAACTCTCAACTCAAGGAAAAGTTTAAATTTGACCATTTGAATGTAAGAAGTGTTTTTTGTTCCAATGCAGCAAGTGGTGGTGAATCTAATGCCAATGATTGTACATTGGAAATGAATGCCGACATCACCAATGACAAATTATCACACGAGATAAACCACCACTCTAATTCACGTCCTGACTTATTACCTGATAGACCAAGAGAATGTACGAGGGGTGAATTATCTTCAAGTTATGATGATGCTATATCTATAGCTAAAATTAATAAAAAATTAAATCACATCAGAGAGATTCAATACAAATTGCATAATAATCTCGAATGCACAAGTACCAGTAGTCTTGGAAACATTTCCAATAGAAGAACGAGGGAAGAAATTGAAGGCAGACTAGAAGTGATGAATAAGTACAAAATGACCTGGCAAACCCCTCCCACTCAAGTCATTTCTCGTGAATGGCACAACATTTCCTTTGCTGACGAACTAAAAGAAGATAATACAATCATTGATGCACTAACAGAGAGAACTCTCCGAGACTTTGGAAGACAATTGCGTGAAATGGCAGATCGATTTGACCAAAATCATCAGGTAAATAATTTCTTATTAGAATATAACTAATTATGTTCCTAATTAAGGACATAAAGTCCTTATAATTTGACATTACAGTTCAATTTTCCGTAAGTTCACTTAAATATTATAATCTCTACATTACATTAAATCATTATCACAAGGAAGATGTGAGTGCAATATCTAATGTTATTTTTCCTTTATTCAGATTAACAGACTCCCAGCAAGTGATTTGTTATGTGCAATGTCTTTTGGCCGAAAATTGCTGCCAAAATTTGCCGTTCAGTATCTTGTATCCACAATCTGCGCTGTTCTTTGCTGTAGAGCAGCAAAAGGGATTCTGTAAAATGGTACAGTAGCAGATGCTGAGCAGTGTACACAGTTTCTTTTCACCAATTGTCTTTCATATAATTTTAAGGATTATGAACTTCATAAGAATTGTATAATAAATAATATTATTGCTCACACTCTGATCTCATTTCGAAGTTGAATGTTAAACGTTAAAGACATTCTACAAATTAAGCTATAACTTTAAGTTAGCTCTAAGGAAATTTAAAGCTAGAGATAAAATTAAAGATAATTTTTAATATATTTGTTAATGTTGTTTTACATTTTTTGTCTGCAATGAAACACTTTCATCTTTATCGTCTTCTGGAACTGATTGTTTGTTAGGTCAAAAGATCTTTTGCCTTTTCATTACAAAAAATAATTTAGTTACTATTTATTTAATAATTATTGCATTTAAGTTAGTTTTTAACCCAATGTCAGAGGTTTAGAATACCCAGTCAGAAATAACAGTTTTGGGATTACAATTGAAAATTATAATCATTGATAAAAAGAATCATATAAGCTATTACGATAATAGAGTCGATGAAAGTCAAATCGCAATGTATCCAATCTGAGAATTAGAACACTCAACAATTTTCGTCAGACATTGCCGCTAAAAAACAAGACTGTAATTTCTGAAATAATAATAATTTTGCAATAAAATACCGAAGGACAATACCAGTCGGTCTGCCGGTTATAATTTTCTGACTGTCTATAATTCAGATGGGAATTTTTGTCAATTATATTTCTAATTTTACACTATATACATTGCTAATATTTCTTAGGTTTTAATAATAATATTCTCATTAAAGCTGTATTTGTGATTATTGTGAATAAAAATCATTCTATTTCTCTAACTTTCATGTTCATGAAATGAAGTAAATATTAATAAATGTAAACATATTTTCTTTATCCTAATTAATACATTATTATTTATTAGTTCATAAGAAGAAAATTGCCCAAAATATATTAAAAGATATAATCGTTCGATAAAATTATTCACAATAAATAGTTGTTTAAAGAAAAAAAACTCTGGTTTGGAAATGTATTTCCCTATGTTTAATAAATATTTAGTAAATATATTATATTTATTAGTGGAAAATTAAAGCAATTCTACCTGTTTTGATAGCTCGATATATAGAGAAACGATGCAGCATTCACACTTCTCTGATGGTAGGCGCTAACATAGTCATGTATGAAACAATCTGACTTTTTACTGATTGACTGATTATGACCTATGTTAGCACCTAGTATACGAGTACTGTGATAGTCCGATTTGCACATAGGTATAAAATGTATTTTACAAGTATTAATTATTCATGACATGATAATTATTTATGAAAAATGGTTCATTCACTTGAGGTTGTTCCATTTAATAAAACCATTAGATTTGATAAATTAGAAATATGAAGTATTGGGAGCGTTGCAGTATTCGGACCCTCACAGTTCTTGGAAAGTGTCAATGTAAGTCATGATAATCAAGTGAATCGAAACTTCTAGAGTTCGGATTGGTACATTACCTCTGCTAACGTCCACTTTCCGAGTACTGTGAGGTGTGAATTTTACGAAGCTCTCAACGATTCAAAAAATCAAATATGGCAGAAAATTTGCATTGATGAAAATTAAATTATTACTATTTACACACAATGAAATTAAATGATGAGAAACATCAAAAAGTTATCCATGAGTTGCTGAAGGGCAACTGTGGCAAGGATTAGTACTTTAATTTCTATTAGTGTAGAGTATCTTATTTCATCATCACCAGATTAAAAATGAAGTAAAGTGTTGATGAGTTAACTGAGAGAAATGCTTTGGTTGTAATATCTCTCATTGTGACATTGTTTTTCAAAATTACATTAAAGAGATAACATAATGAAAATACTAATAACTATAGATGACAGCCATTAATAGAGTGTATGCCTTCGCTGCCGCCTATAAATGATCTTGACCTTTAACCTGTTCTCTTCCAAAATCTAATAAAATGGTTCATTGATAATCGTCTATCAGATATTAAGTCAGGACACGAATTTCAGGCAATTTGGTTGAATACTTTTTGAGTTATAAATGACCTTGACCTTTAACCCGATCGATTCCAAAATATAATCAAATGGTTTCTGGATATTGACGAATCGTCCCACCGAATTTCAGGCAATTTGTAGACATTTTTTTGAGCTATTGAGTTATACATATATAGGGATGTGACAATATGCAGCATAAAATAAACACAATTTTTGACGCGATATGCAGCATATTATATAAAAGTCAATGGTCATATATGTTGAACCAAAATGCATATTGAAAATATGCATACAATATGCAAAAGGTCAATGTGCATATACGTTGAACCAAAATGCATAATTGAAATATGCATTTTATATGCCAGAAATTATTCAATATAGTATATTACAGGCCAAAAGTTAATTACGGAATTTAAAATAAAGTCAATCTGTATATAGTTATGTTTTGAATGTAATTGTACTTTGGTGGTTTGAATGGAACTTACAATAAATCGAAGGTTTAATCTCAAGTTTCTATTTTTACTGCGAAATGTTTAACCGTAGAAAACAAAATACAACAAAGCTGTTTCAAATTTAGACTTTTTTTAATAGTACGTCAATTTCAAACATACACATTCAATTTCAAACAGTGGAATTGGACTTTTTTGTTGAATGGTATTTCAGGTTCCCAAAAGAGAATATCCTATTATCTGCTAAAGTTGTTTTGTACTGGGAAAGAACCCGTTTTACTTCACAAGAAACAAAAGGGGCAAATGTTTCTTTCAGCTAAATTCAGTCTTCTAAACTATCCTACATTCATATATCACATTCCGTTCATTACTTTAGTTTAGTTATAACTCGAAAATCATAAACCATTTTGTTAGACCAGCGGTTCCCTTTAAAGTTTAAAGGATCCCCAGCTATAAGCAGCGACACAAAGTTATTAAATGGTAAATTTAAACCGTTTTGTGTTTAATTACCTTAATAAATTATATGCAAATCTCTAAAATGATTGCACCTATTCATTTATTTATCAAATACTACTAGTATTTACTAAATACCAAGTGTCATATTATTTATTATTTCATTTGTAGTTTCAATATTTCACCTACAAACTTTTTAAATTGAATGATTAGTTTGATAAAATGTACTTGTGTCCACAGTTAAAATCGTTTTCTATGCAGGGGTCCAGGAGAACGGCAAAGATTAGACATATACAAGTTAAAAATTGACCAAGAAGTGCATATTTCTCGGTTAGCATATATGCACACGTGCATATTATATCCTATATTATATTATTATTATAAATATATGCAGATGACTGCATATATACAATATGCTCAATGTAACATCCCTAGTTATATATGATCTTTGACCAGATCGCTCCCAAAATTTTACTAAATGGTTTTTGGACATTGACCAATCCCACTAAATTCCAAGCAATTTCATTTTGGTTCAAGGCTTTTTGTGTTGTGAGTGAAATAAGATGATATTTGAATAAATTAGTGCCGCCTGAAATATACCTTCCGCAATCTACGAAGGTAACAATAAAACCTTTTATGGACTACTCCCATACTTTATCATTTTTCATACCACGTACCATGAAGTCTAATTACGAAGAGGATGTATTTTCATACAAATTAATATTTATACCAATAACTCTGATGTGTGCACATCGACTCAAAGCTCTTACTTTGTATCTAAGTTTACTGAATCAATTTAATACTTGTATCAATAAAACATACTCTGATGTTCATTCAGTATTACTATTTAGTGTGACTAGCTAATTATTGCATCACCTAATTTGATAATGTTTGATACCTAGGAACTATAGCTCTTTAGCTCTTCCATTAATTTAGTTGTCACTTGTTTTCTTTTTCATAAGAAAATATTCCTAATTTTCATCTATCATATGTATTCAATGGGCAAGGATTCAAGTAAGCCAACAAGATTAACAGAGTTTTGAAATATAAAGATAAATAGATGATTTTACTCTATAATATTTCCAATGCACCGGGAAATTGACTTCTAAATCAAGTTATCCCTTTTCGGAGAATTAAATATTCTGTATTCATAAGACACAATAGGTCTTACCGAATCTAAAATGAAAACTATCGACGGATACGCATACTATAGCAGATCTGATTGAAAACATTTATATTAAAATGTTCACGCATATCTTCACCGATTGAAAGCAAGCCTTTGATGCTAGCTGAAGGTCCCAGTGAATGGCTATTAGGATTATGTATTCCTTCTGGATGCCCTGAAGCACGTAATTCAATGTAAATTGATAATAGGGATTACGAAACGTGCTGTTCAGAACGAGGAACAGAATGGTCAGAATGTTTGGAATCAATGCAGACTTGGTGCGGTTGCATCCTGCCATATTTTCAGATAACATCATCGACAATGCCATCACAATGTTTTTTGTGCTACCCATAAAGGATATAGAACACTAGTAACTCTAATGATAAGCGTGGATATTGATATGTGTGCAATAAACAAGAAAAACCTGAGACATTGGGAAAAACCTATTACACCTAGTATTTTCTTTGGAAAAAATATTTTCCCATTAAAAAAAAAATATATATATAATTTTTTTTTTTAAATTTCATCAAATACCTTCCAATAAGTTTAGACGTTTTCCCGTTAAAAAAACTCACCATTGTAATAAATAAGTCAATCGAACAAGAAATGAATGGTTGAATGAATGGCACCACTCTAAATAAAAAGAAATTTGGCTGTTAATGTATAGTATACAAAATACGGTACTATGTCCTTTCGCCGAAAACACTACTTAGTACTTACTATGACTAACCGTATCAAGTAATTTTATAGTTTTATTTAATATTAGAATATAAATTTTCATACCCCATAATCCCTAGGGGTGACAATATGGTTCATACGGACTGAATTGAAATCAGATTTCTGGAATTGTTTTGCGTGCTATATAGGTGATAATCTCGCAGTAATGTTGTTGACGAAGCCCTTCACTTGAAGTCCTTTAGACTGATATCAGAGGATGAAGTAAGGATTTCAGTGAATTGTGGGAAATATTAGAATTTGAAGTGCGAGATCTTCATAACACTCTGTCAGATTCATACGCCAGAAAAAGACAATTGAAATGGTAATAGTTACCCAGTTGTTGAGTCACAGATATGGTGGATATGTTTAGTGGTTTACGCTGTTGGCATATATTTCATAATAAAAAGTTTATTACATTTTTCATTGAATGGGTGTGAATAAACTATTTTATTCATTTCTGGAATTGTATATCATATCAAAAAATGAAGCCTGATATGAGTACTGCATATTTTTCTATATCTGATAAATTTCAAGAGAATTATAACTTTCAAAGAATATTGAAAGAGCTAATTTTAAAAAGTTCAAGCAGCACTTGAACAGTCTCATTCTTATATTATTGTTTTGGTAATAAGCAATTAGATGCTTGCACTCATTTCATAAGAGATTCAATAGCTAGGTATTACCCAAATGTTTTAACTTTTTAATTTTGCATCCAATCTAATGATATTTCAATGGATAGTTCCTTTTACTCATTTCTTACGCCGTTCTTTTCTTCAAATTCACCTTTATTTAGCATACCCCATATAATGGAAAATATCTCCCTCTGTACATTAATTTCATTTATCAATTTCCAAGTCAATTTGACAGTAAATGTACATCAAGGAAATATAAATGGTGGACTAAAAATATAAGAAAATACAAACAGGGCGTAAAAAGAGGACGTGTGTGACACTTTGCAGGAAATCCATTAGGAGCAACCAGATGATTTTCTGGGGCTATTTGATATCTCCAATGTTTAGTTATTTCCCAAATGATGAGGTGAAATGTTTTCTAGAAAAATAAGAAATAAAATATACAATTCAACTGTCATAGAAGTGTCAACTTTATTAACATTAAAAAAATAATAATTAAATTAAAAATATAATCAAGGCAAAATGAAGAAAATCTAAGAGAACTGAGTTTTGTCAGGTTTTATAAATATAATTTAATTTTAGCTTTCGTTAGAAAACTAATCTGGATATGGTCAGTTTATATAGTTTGTTAAAAAAAAGTTATTTTTCCATAAGGAAGAAATATCTATCTACATAAGATATATTATATTATGTTAAAAGCCTTTAAAGTGACCGTTAATTTCACCTACAATTTTAAAGATTTTAATTTGTTGTTTTCACAATAGCACTCAGCGATAGAATTATTTTCCAATGGCATTAAGTTTATTGAATTTATTTTGCTGCAGTGGGCACGAAGCGGTTGGAGTGACATCAAAAGGACACATCAGTCCCCTGAGACGGCAGATAGAAAGAGAATACCAAACTCACTACAGAAAGAGCTCTTCTTATTCTATTAATCTATTTTATTAAACTCATCACAAGGTAAATTACAGACAATTTCAAAGGAAATAAATGAGCAATCCCGAATAAGTTTAAAACTGAAGGAATAAATGTATATGAAAAAGGAATAGCAAAAATAGTTAAAACAGTTACATTAAAGAGTTAAATTCAAGGCAGGAAAAGTTGAAAATAATTAGGAACTAGTAAAAAAAAGGCTATCATTACTACATACAATTATCACAGTATTTTTCCATAATAAGATATTTCTACAGCTTTTAAAAAGTATAATCTGAAATTTGTATGGTTAAGGGTGGCATTCATTTATAAGTTTGATGGCCGTACAGATGCACTGGCGAGTATTTTATTTCATTTTATTTCATTTTATTTCATTTTATTTCATTCAGTAAACAAATTTGTTCGATTATTTTTTCAATTA